>CAUYQV010037532.1:0-10363 GCA_963574575.1 Galagoides demidoff
CCTGTGGTCCCAGCTACTTGGGAGGCGGAGACAGGAGACTCGCTTGAGCCCAGGAGTTGGAGGTTGCTATGAGCTGTGATGCCATGGCACTCTACCCAGGGGGATAGCTTGAGGCTCTGTCTCAAAAAAAAAAAAAAAAAACAAGTAAAACAAATGAGAAAAAGAAGCAACAAAGATTGCACCTATAGTAAGACAGCAAAAACTTATCCATAAGTCTTCAGCTTACTAATCACTGGCCAGAAGTATATCATATGGTCACCTCTGGCTGAAAGAGGAGTCTGAGAACCAAGTAGTTTTAGGTGAACACTTTGACTTACAAATAGAAAGAAGGACAAATTAATATAAATTAAACCAGAAGCCAGCAAACTACCACCAGGAAACCAAATCTGGTCCACTACCTATTTGTTTCCTTTTAACTTTCAAAAAATTATTGATATATCATAGTTGTACACAGTTTAGCAGTACACGTGGAATGGTCAAATCAGGATAACTGGGATATCCAGCACCTCAAACATTTATCTTTTCTTTATGTTGGGAACATTACAATTCTTCTAGCAATTTTGAAATATATAATAATTATTGTTAACTATAATTTCCTTACTGTTCTAGTGAATACTAGAACTTATTCATTCTATGATAACTGTACTTTTCGTACCCATTAATCAACTTCTCTTCATCCCCATTCTTATAAAGCGTTATTGAAATACAGCTGCACCTATTTGTTCACAATGCTACAACAGCAGTGTTGAAGAGTTTCAACAGACTATACTCACACAGAAAAAGTTTGCTGGCTCTTGAAGTAGACAATTAACTGTGTTTATCACAAACACCAGCAAAGACAGAATTTTTTCTGGAAATAATTTATAATTTTCAAAATATCATTCTAATAATCATAAGAAAAATTAGAACATTTTTGCTCTCCTTACAGGTATTTTACAGTTTACTATTAAATGTTTTGGGGAGGGTTTGTTTGTAGAGGCAGGATGTCATTCTGTCACCCAGGCTGAAGTACAGTGGTACAATCACAGCTCACTGCAGCCTCAAACTCCTACACTCAAGCAATCCTCTCACCTCAGCTGCTCCCAAGTAGCTGGGTCTACAGCCATATGCCACCATACCCAGCTAATTTTTTTTTTGTAGAGATGAGGGTCTCCCTGTATTGCCCAGGCTGGTCTTAAACTCCTGACCTCAAGCATCCTCCTGCTTCAGCCTCCCAATGTGCTGAGATTACAGGCACAAACTACCACACCTGACCTAATTTTTATTTTCAGTTATACATGGGATGAATAAAGAGCCTTGGGGGCAGCACCTGTGGCTCAGTGAGTAGGGCGCCAGCCCCATATACCAGGGGGTGGCGGGTTCGAACCCCGCCCGGGCCAAACTGCAACAAAAAAAAATAGCTGGGCATTGTGGTGGGTGCCTATAGTCCCAGCTACTCGGGAGGCTGAGGCAAGAGAATTGCCTAAGCCCAAGAGCTGGAGGTTGCTGTGAGCTGTGATGCCATGGCACTGTACTGAGGGTGACAAAGTAAGACTCTGTCTCTTAAAAAAAAAAAAAAAAAAGCCTTATAAACTTTTCAGGGCTTAGGTCAATCAAGTTCTTTTTTTTTTTTTTGAGACAGAGTCTCAAGCTGTCCACCTGGGTAGAGTGCTATGGCTTCACTGATCACAGCAATCTCCAACTCCTAGGCTCAAGCAAGTCTCCTACCTCAGCCTCCCAAGTAGCTGGGACCACAGGCGCCCGCCACAACACCCGGCTTTTTTTTGGTTGCAGCCATTATCGTTGTTTGGTGGGCCTGGGCTGGATTCAAACCCGCCACCTTAGGTGTATGTGGCTGGCGCCTTAGCCACTTGAGCCACAGGCACCAAGCCAGGTCAATCAAGTTCTTAAATTGGCCCTGATTTTCAGGCACTCTTTTCTATGGCCTGACTTCCATTCATTCCACAAATAGATACTGAGCATCTGCTGTGGCAGGTGTTGTCCTAGGTCCTGAATAAGGATAGCATGGATGGATGGACGGATGGATGGATGGATGGATAGATGGATGGATACCTGGAAAGACAGATTTTAATAGATAGATATATAGATAAGAAACTAAGAGAGGCTAGGCACCTGTAGCTCAAGAGACTAAGGTACCAGCCACATACACCAGAGCTAGCAGGTTCGAATCCAGCCTGGGCCTGCCAAACAACAATGACAACTACAACCAAAAAATAGCCAGGCACCTGTAGTCCCACCTACTTGGGAGGCTGAGGTAAGAAAATTGCTTAAGCCCAAGAGTCTGAGGTTGCTGTGAGCTGTGATGCCATTGCACTCTACCCAAGACGACAGCTTGAGGCTCTGTCTCAAAAAAAAAAGAAAAAAGAAAGAAAGAAAGAAACTAAGAGAAAGAAAGCAAGAGACAAAGACAGAGAGAGAAAATCAACAATTTCGTGACTTCTCAGTTTTGCCTAGAAAATGTGTGTGTGGGAAGAAATGAATATAGTTTCTAGTGGATATGTGTGTGTAAAGGCCTAGCTGCTATAACAGACCCCTTTAGAACTGCAGCCGTACATCCAAAGTAGAAGTTGATTTTCCCCTCATATAACAGTCTAAAGGTAAGCATTCCACATTGGCAGGTGGATCCGTTCCACACAATCAGGGACCCTGGCTCTTTCTGTCATATTGCTCCCATAGCCCCTAAGATGTTGTCCTTGCCTGCATGGTCATGACTGGCTTATAGACACATTTGGTTTCTAGGTCATGGGAGGAGGAAAAGAGAGCATAGAGCAATACATTCCTAAAGGTTTAAGGCCCAGACCTAGAAAGTGTAGCTCCCCTGCTGTCATGCACTGAACGTGTCCCCTCAAAATTCGTATGTTGAAATGAAACCCTAATCAAGAAATGTAGTCTTCGGCTGGACAATGATGAGACCAACTGCAATCCAATTACTTTGGACAAGTGGAAGAATGAATTTCGGTAGATAATCGGTGAGATCTATTACATAGGGTAGTTTCATGAGTCCCTATTGAACTGTGTGATAGCTGACATCTGTATGTTTCCAGCGGTTCTCAGGTCCTATAGGTATAGATGCACTGTCTCCTGTTTCTGGGAGGTTAGTTCTGTTCACTGTGTCTCGCAGCAATGGTCTTCTACTGACATCATTGGTGGCTCCCAGCCAAGGTAAGATAATGGGACTACACCCATAAAGGACCTACCCCCTGACTGGTTATAGCCCTTCACCTGCCACATTGATGACCTTTACACCAAATTCATGCTCTTGGCAAGACCTAAAACTTCACCCACTATGGATGGTTTAAATAACTACTTCCTTAAGGAAAATTCAAAAACAAACATTTTGTGCAAAGCACACAACTCCTGAGGTCTTAGACCCCCTAAGAAACATCCCTACCACACCTTTTCCTCATAATAGATCAAAAGGATGAGAATCTGGGAAACTTGCTATACCAGCCTGTCACAACCTTAATCCAAGGGAGGGACACCAATGGTAGAATTTCAAGTACAACATAAGGAGAAAGATGGGAGGGTGGGGCAGAGGTGTGCTTTGGCCACTGTGAAGAGCCCAGACTGCCGGGGGCGGGGGAGGGGGCTCATTGCCCTCAGGCCTCTCTCCGCAAAGAGCATCTGGCCTATATCTCTTCCCTTGGGGCTCAAGGTAGCAGCACAGTTATCAGATAAATTAATTCCTGTTAATGTGCCAAGGAGAAGAACCCTTCTAGGTCATCAGAAACAAGTTTTCCCTGTTCATTAAATTTGTCATGGTCAACAATTAGGCCTAAGAGAGCAGGGTTGGAGTAGGCAGGCCATGTTCTCAATAAACTGAAACCCACAATTTTCAAAGGGCGGCCCTGGAAGGAGACTCTCTAGGTACAGCCTAGGAGACCAGCTCAGTCCCTTTAAGTGCTGTCTTTCTCTAAGACAGTGGTTCTCAGCCTTCCTAATGCCGCGGCGCTTTGATACATTCCTTGTCTTGGGTGTGGGTCTTGACGGCTGCTCTTAAGGGATGGAAATGTAACAAGGTGACCAGACAGTGTCCTCAAAGTGGAGACCCCGAAAACTAGAAAGCAGAAAATCTCATCCCTGAAAGAGAAGAGGGGAGGGCATACATCCTAGAGCAAAGGTTCAAGGGGCTGATGGTCCTGCCCAGGGTCTGTTGGACAGCATTTATTTCTCTGCAGCCCTCCCTTTTTCTTATAGCCCAACGGGTCTCAACCTGTAGGTCTCGTTTTACTTATTAAAAACTCTCGGCATTAGGATGGTTGATAACCACTGTTATAGCCCATCAAGGGCTGTTTTAAGGTCAGGCAAAGGCATTTGCAGTTAGTACATAAGAGTTTAAATGCACTACATGGGCTTTGTCTTTTTGTAATGGAAATTTTCAAATGTACATAAAAGTAAGGAAACTTTTTTTTTTTTTTTTTTGGTGACAGAGTCTCACTCTGTCACCCTAGTAGAGTACTGTAACATCATAGCTCACAGCAACCTCAAACTCTTGGGCTCAAGAGATCCTCTTGCCTCAGCCTCCCACGTAGCTGGAACTACAGACATGCGACTCTACACTCGGCTAGTTTTCCTATTTTTAGTAGAGATGAGGTCTCACCTTTGGGAAGGCTGGTCTGAAACCCCTGAGCTAAAGCAATCCACCTGGATCCACCTGCCTCAGCCTCCTGGAGTGCTAGGATTACAGACGTGAGCCTCAGAGAGCTGTCCTCAAGAAACTCTTTTAATGGCTACCCATGTGCGTATGCTCGGCTTCAGCAATTACCAGTATGTTGTTTATCTACCGATCTTCTTAAAAACAAATCTTTTTTGTGAGTATTCTGAGTATTTTAAAGCCAATACGAGACATATCATCGCCCCCATCTTTCATGAAATGGCATTTGAAATATTACAAACATGACAGTCCCTACTTTCAAGCACCCCAACTAGTGTTTTGAGCAAGAAGGTTGAGACTCAGCCCCTTAGTTTTACAAAGAAGAGAACTCGGGCCGTGCGGGGGGGAGGGGGGTGCGGTTAAGAGGGTTGGCGGGCCCAAGCTGGTGCTGCAGCGGGAACCAGACAGAAGTCGATACTCCTGATGCCCGGATGAGTGACAGCAGGCTAGATCCTTGGAAGGGGGTACAGGACCCTCCCCTCAAGGCCTACGCACACTCTTCTGGAAGCGCAGGTAGGGGAGCGCAGCGGGACAGGGATGCTGCCAAGTCCGGGGACAAGCTAGCAGCAGTAGCCGGAGCGGAGGTGGGGAGTCCTGGGCACAGGGCGACAAGGTGGCGGTTGGAAAAAGGAGGGTACCTGCTCCCACAACTGGTGGGGTGATTGGCCTGCCGCCGCCGTCCCCGGGCCCCACGTGGGCTGGCCCAGTGCCCGCGCCTGGGGCCGAAAGCAGGAAGTCAACCCGCGGGCGCGGCCCCTGGGTGCGGCGCTGCAAGTGCTGGGTGGGGTGGCTCAGGTAGGCACCCGGTACACTGCCAGAGGTGAGCGTTTGGTCGTCTTCGCGGCGCAGGAGCGCAGACCCGACGCGAGAGCTAGTGCATGGGCCCGGTGGGGAAACGGTATTTTCTGGAAGAAGGAGGAAGTGCTGCATTGTGGCTCTGAAAGCTCGGACTGGAGCCGCCGAGAGGGTCTCAAAGGAGAAGACAGGGCGAACAGATTGAGGTCCGCAACAGGCGGTGTGGCCTCCGGCTTCTGGGAGCACTGGAGGGGGTCTCAGGCTTGGGAGAGGGACTAGGGGAGGCGAAAATGGGGGGAAGGAGAGGACCACAACAGTGTAATACAACAGCAAGAGGGGCTTGGCAGAGGGGTGCGGGGCTGGGCTTAGCCCAGGGACTAGCCGAGGCTCTGGGGGCGCGGCCCGAAGCCTACCGGGAGGAGGGGGAAAGGTCCCGCGCCGAGCGGGGGTGGGGAATAAGGAGCTGTGGGTGAGCAGGGAAGAGTAATGCAACCCTTCCAGGAAGCGGAACGAGGGTCAAGCGCCCAGAAAAACCTTCCATGGCAACAGACCATCAGCGCGAGGCCAAGCACAGTGTCTGAGCCGGGGCCCGGGCCGGGACTTGCGAACGTCTCTCCAGGCCTGTGTCTTTAAGGGCAACGCCGAAGGCGCGGTCTCTTTAAGGAGGGCCCGGGGGCGTGTCAGGAAATGAGTCCTGGGCCCGCCTCGCCCGGGAACAGCCTTGGCGTCTGGGAGCTCCAGAGCTGAGCTGGATCTGGCGCCGGAGGAGGCAAAGCAGAGTGGGATTGCGCCTCCCTGGCTCTCCCTCCCGCTTTTTTCGGACCCTGGCCCTGAGCACTTCTGATCCTCCCCACAACCGCGTCCCTCCCCTCACTCCCGCCCTTCAGTCAGCTCCCTGCTGGTCTCCCAGCCCCCTACCATCCCATCCCCCCTCTTCCATAACAGCCCATGCCTCCCTCTCTTTGTGCCCTTTTCTGCCCTGTTCCCCGCCCTATTCCTGCACCTTCACCCGTCATTCCTCCTTTTCTGCCCATCCTTCCACCCCTCTCTCCTCCCTCGCTCCCTGGGTCTCCTCGCCACTAGGTCCTAGGTCATCTCTGTCTCGGCTTCATCACCTCAGCCTGCTCCTCGCGGCTGCCCTGTGTTGGTCTCTAGAGCCCCCTCAAGGTGGGAGCAGGTTGTGGCCAGGCAGAGCTGGCTCATCCCAAAGCAGAATCTCTCCATCCAAAAGGACCGTGGGAAGGCCTTTTGGCCACCCCTATGTGACAGTTGAGGGCTGAGGCTTGCAGAAGGCACAAGTGAGCTCTCTGCCCTCTGCTCCAGGGAATCAGAGTTGTAGCTGAGGTGTGACCCAGCTCCTCTGCTACCATGAACAGGGCCCCTCTGAAGCGGTCCAGGATCCTGCACATGGCGCTGACCGGGGACTCCGATGCCTCTGGAGAGGCTGAAGCCAACAGGGAGAAGCCCTTTCTGCTGCGGGCTTTGCAGATCACATTGGTAGTCTCTCTCTACTGGCTTACCTCCATCTCTATGGTGTTCCTTAACAAGTACCTGCTGGACAGCCCCTCCTTGCAGCTGAACGCTCCTATCTTTGTCACCTTCTACCAGTGCCTGGTGACCACAGTGCTATGCAAGGGCCTCAGCACACTGGCCACCTGCTGCCCAGGTACTGTGGACTTCCCCAGCCTGCACCTGGACCTCAGGGTGGCCCACAGTGTCCTGCCCTTGTCAGTGGTCTTCATTAGCATGATCACCTTCAATAACCTCTGCCTGAAGTATGTTGGTGTGGCCTTCTACAATGTGGGCCGCTCGCTGACCACTGTCTTCAACGTGCTGCTCTCCTACCTGCTGCTCAAGCAGACCACCTCCTTCTATGCCCTGCTCACCTGCGGCATCATCATCGGTGAGTGGCAGCTGGGACCAAGGGGAATAGGGTGGACATGGGGACCAAAACCCTAAAGAACAACCCTTCCAGGCATCTTTGGACTATCATCTGTCCCAGCACCCTTGGTGCAACTGTCATATGAAGGGCCTGGGGTCCAGAGGGAGCAAATAACGTGCTTAAGGGCAGCCAGCAAGTTAGGGGCCTCACTAGGACAAGAACAGTAATTCATAATAATAGTAGCAACAATAGCAGAAAAGCAACTGATATTGAGTGCTTAAAATGTGCCGGGCACACAAAGCTAAACCCTTTGGCCATATTAACTCAACCATTCCTCATAACAAGGTGGGATTATAATACACATTTTCCAGACAGAAAACCACGGCACAGAGAGGTTAAATAAGTAATTTGTCGGAGGCAGTGCCTGTGACTCAAGGAGTGCTGGCCCCATATACCAGGGGTGGTGGGTTCAAGCCCGGCCCCAGCCAAAACAGCAAAAATAAGAAGAATTTGTCCAAGATCACACAGCTAATAAGTGCCAAAACTGGGATCTGAACTCTGGCTTCATAGTTCACACACTTGAACTTGCTTCTCAAGAGCTCAAGTCTCCTAATTCCCACCTGACCCCTTGCTCTTTGTAGAAGACAATGCATCACCCTCTGACCATGCCAAATCAGGATAACATAGTGGCAAAAGATATCCTTTAGAGGCCTTAGCTGTTCTCCTAGATTTGACACTCAGAAAATGTTAATAGTTGATAGGAACATGGTGCTAATCATTTCTCCTATGTTTTCCTAGGGGACACCTGCATGGTGGCATTATCTCCATACAAATGAGGAAACTGAGGCTCAGAGAGATTGAGTTACTTGCCCAGGGCCACACAACTAGGGAGTAGCTAGGTTGGGATACAAACCCAAATTGGCTGGGCTCCCAGGACTGTGCTTCTGACCTCTCTTCTCTGTTCTTGTACACTGTAGGTTAGAACTATCCACTACAGGGTGGCACCCACAGCTCAGTGGGTAGGGTGCAGGCCATATACACCAAGGTTGGCAGGTTCAAACCCGGCCTGGGCCAGCTAAAACAACAATAAAAACTGCAACAACAACAACAACAAAAAAGCCAGGTTTTGTGGCAGCCACCTGTAGTCCGAGCTACTTGGGAGGCTGAGGCAAGAGAATCACTTAAGCCCAAGAGTTTGAGGTTGCTGTGAGCTGTGATGCCACAGCACTGTACTCAGGGCAATAGCTTGAGCTCTGTCTCAAAAAAAAACTATCCACTACAATAGCCATTGACCATGTATTTAAATTCATTAAAATGAAATGAATTTTTTTTTTTTTTACTATATTGCCCTTGGTAGAGTGCCATAGCGTCATAGCTCACAGCAGCCTCAAACTCCTGGGCTCAAATGATCCTCTTGTCTCAGTCTCCCAAGTAGCTAGGACTACAGGCACCCATCTAGTTTTTGTTTCTTTCTTTTTTTTTTTTTTTTTTTAGAGACTGGATCTCACTCTTCCTCAGGCTGGTCTTAAACTCCTGAGCTCAAGCAATCCATCTGTTTCAATTTCCCAGAGTGCTAGGATTTACAGGCATGAGCCCTTGTGCCAGGCACGAAATGAAATTTTAAACACTCAATTCTTCAACTGCAGGTATTATAACCTGATTCTGTAGCCACATTTCAAGTGCTTAGTAGCCACACATGGCTGGGGGCTATTATTGTATTGGACACCATAGGTTATAGAACATAGCCATCATTGCAAAATGCTTTGTCAGACAGCATGCTGAGTTAGAAGGTCTCCAGCATCCCGTCACTTGGAGTCTTCCTCGGGGTATGTCATCTAAGAATGTGAGTTTTACTTGAACCTATTCCAGTTTTTCCTGTTGCCATAAAGTTCGTCTTATTTGGCCTATATATTCTTCGCTGGTGTCTCAGAGTCTCCAGCTAGGTTGATAGGGAAAGGCATCCATCCCATGCTACCTGTCTTTGAAAATGTTCCCCCTTGTTGAGTAACTGCTGGATCTAGGACTATTCAGCCTAGGTTCTAGAAGGGAGAGAGAAGAGTGCAGTTAGAATGAAAGGATCTGCCAAGACCCCTGACCCCAGCAGAGCTCTCCCAACTGGCTCCTGATCCCTTGCCCCCAGGGGGCCAGGTAAGCCTCACTTCCTCCCTTTCCTCTAGGACAAACACCCCAGGGTTCTCCAGTTTCTTCCTGCTGACCCTTCTGGGAATGGAATAGTCTGCAGGGCTTCTAGAAGGAAATTTGCATGTGGAAGGCAGAGTCGCTAGGGAAACTGGGCCCAGATCCCAAAGGTAATCCAAGTAGCCAATAGTGAGATAGCTTCGGACTGGGGCGGAGGCTGGGGAGGCAGATGCTGTCTGCTGCCCCAGGACCTGACCCCTGTCTACCCTTTCCCCTTTCTTCCACCTTGTGGGGGAAGATGAGTATCAGGTGACTATTCCGGGCCTCCCCTCCCTGCCTCCCATATCACACAGTACCTTTCAAAGCTCCTTCTGGCTGAGAGTCTCTCTGAGATCTGGAACTTTGAGGGTGCACTCCCTTCTAGACTCACAAGATCACCAGCAGGAGGGCTGAGGGTGCTCTGGCTAAGCGGGTCAGCGGGTGGTACAGCTTTCTGCCCTCTTGCCCCTTCCCCAGCAGGTCTGTGAGTAGGTACCTGTTGTGCAAGGTTCTGCCAAGAAAGTCCTGCGTGTTGAGTGCCTATGATGTAGTAGAGTGCCCTGTCTCCTTTAATACCCACCTCCATAACCGATTTCATTCATTCATTCATTTAGTCCACAACTTTTTTTTTTTTTTTGAGACGGAGCCTCAAGCTATCCCCCTGGGTAGAGTGCCATGGCATCACAGCTCATTGCAACCTCCAACTCCTGGGCTCAAGCGAGTCTCCTGCCTCCGCCTCCCAAGTAGCTGGGACCACATGCGCCCGCCACAACGCCCGGCCATTTTTTGGTTGCAGCCATCATTGTTGTTTGGCGGGCCCGGGCTGGGGATTCGAACCCGCCACCTTAGGTGTA
>CAUYQV010037539.1:0-28357 GCA_963574575.1 Galagoides demidoff
TTCTATCATTTTTGGTAACTTGCAAGTAACTTGGTAACTCAGAAGTAATGAAATTTGTATATTTTTTACAAACCATTGGGATTTTTAAGTTATCATAATTGTACTAGCTAGGATCTTCAACTTTACTAGGAGTGATGGTAAAGAGTATACTTATCTCATAATCAATTTGTAGATAATGTTTTTGTTTCCTAATAAAATTGATATATTTGTTCCAAAGTTATCTTCAATGATTATGTCAATGTTTTGCCTATAGTTGATGTTCTGTAAGTATTCATGGACTAAAGGAGCCTGAAATAAATAATAATAATAATAATTATAAAGATAGGGTCTTGCTCTTGCTCAACCTGGTCTTGAATTGAGCTCAGGTGATTCACCGTGTAGGCCTACCAGAGTGCTAGGATTACAGGCATGAGCCACTGCTCATTTTCTAGACTTGTATAAAAATGAATGGATTCACTGTCTCACTTCTGAGTGATTTTGTTTCTTTCACTCAGCACAACTTTATTGCTGATTTTCTGGTTTTATTGCAATGGTTTTATACCAGCAGGAAGTTTTGTGTTAGGACTCATGCAGATTCTGGTTGTTGGTAATGCAGTGACTGGATTGACTTGTGTGGTAATATGTTTGTTTTCAGTTCTACGCTCTATTTCTAGGCATATTAATGTCTTATTTTGCAAAGGAAGAGATTCAATGGAACTAAAGAAATTTTGTGCTGTTAGTAATACTTTTCAGAAAAGGAAAAAAGAAAACATTTACAGGTTAAAAAACCCCCAGCACCCTAAAAACTGATAGTAACTAGGAGAAGAATTGCTAGCACACTCATAGTAATGAGGTGTTAATTGCAAGGTAAGGTGGAACCTTCTGAAATGCCAGTATCAACGAGCATTTCTGTTGAGGAAGTAAACATTTAATATTGTTCTCTTCTTCTTGTACCTTTTATTGTTCTCCATGATGGGCACTTTGCCCATTCCTTTTTCCAAGAACTGAAAGGGATCTGGGATTGCCCCCTGCCCATTTACCTCTGGAAATTTTCCCATGCTTTACTTTTCTGAAGCAACCACAGCGTGAGATTTCTGCCCTGGAGGGCATTAGGGTATATGGCTCCTTTGTTTGACAATTGCACAAGCACAGGGTGACAAGAGGTGTGGTGTTTAGTGACAAAGCCTTGTATTTTTGCACTAGCGCATTCTGGAAACACATGGTCTTGTGTCTTCAAGGATGGTAAAAAACAACTGTAGAGATGGTAAAAAGATGGTAAAAAACAACTCCTACATAGGAGATTTTTCACTTAACTTTTGGTTTCATGCTAAATATTTTTGATTGCACTAAGAGGATCCAGAATATAGAAGAACTTAAGATGTAAACTACTTTAACCTGCCTATTTAATACATCATACTCTGCCCAGAAAAATCATTGACTTCATTCTTTTGTAATGCAGGAGGAGGATGATTTAAAAATCCATTTTGATAATGTTTCACTATTTTACAACCACTACAGTCAGGAAGAAGTCATTACTCTGTTTAAACCTCTCCGGCTGTGTTTGTACCTGGCAAAGCTAAGAAGTAATAAATAATAAAATTAGAATTATAATATTCTTAAAATTATAAAAAAACCTCATATAAAAATATTTATTATCCTACTATATGCCAAGCTCTATTCCAAGCTTACTAACATGTATTCATATCTTTATTCCTCACTGACATTTAATGAAATAAGTAATAATACAGTATTTTCTCTATTATGCAGGTAAAGATACTGAAAAGAATCTCGTACTTACGAATTAGCAGAGTAGGTGCTGGACTCTGGTATACACTCTTTTAACTGCCATGCTACATGCTTTCTTTCTAAGCTAAAATTGGGAAAGGAAAGAAGGAAGCTTAACTTCATTATTTCTAGAGCCAGGTTTTGTGCTAGTTCTTTTCTATGTTTTACCTTCTCAATAATAGCAGCAGCTAGTGCATGGGGGTGGTGCCATGTTGCAGGATAAGGTTCTTGGCTTCATAACTGTGTGCCTGACAGTCTGTAGGGCTGCAAGGCCCTTTCTCAGCCACGTGTATGTCTCTTCCTTGTCCTTCAGGGTGTAGCAGAAGCATCCTCATCTCAGGGAAACCTTCCCCAATCTCTCTGGACATGGTTATAAGCAATTCCTCCTATGTGTTCCCATAAGACACTGCCCGTGTCCTGTATTACAGGGCTTCTCACTCTACAATGAAATGTTTCTTCACATTTTCCTTCTTTTCTAGACTGTGAGTCTCTATAGAACAAAGAGTGTTTGTCTCTGTCATTCCAGCAGCTGGCACTTAATAAATGTGAGTTGATTAAATTGAAGAGGATAAAGGTCAGTTAAATGTTAGTGGCATCACAACATTAATAACCAAAATTAGCTTGAGTTATAGTTTAATTTTTAAAGCTTTTTAGACTTACCACTTTCTCCTCTATCCTTTATACTAGAAGATAGGGAATGTGTCTTTATCTTTTCAAATTATAACAGCACAGTATTCTGACTTAATAAACAAGGAGTTATAAAACTTTTACTTTTCTAATTTGGTTATGTATTTTAGACCAAAACTTGTTAGATCCATCCAACTTAAATGTGGAGAACTCATCAACAACATCTCCCACTTCTTACAATTATCCCCACATCTGATTAAACACATACAGCTACTGCTGTAACTCCTAACTCACTTGTGTCTTTTAATAATATCATGCTTCCAGTCTTTTACTGGAGCAGAAATGAAGGTGGAAGAGTCAAATTGTCCATCCCTAGCAGTTCTGACTTTCATTGCATCTTGTGTCAGAGGCCAATTTTTTTTCTTGAAAAGTCTGAGAACTGAAAAGATTATGTTACCTCCTTCACTCATGTAATTCCACATAAAAATAATTTTGAAGTCCAATGAAGTCCCCATAAATTCCACAACAAATGAAAGTCAAATAAGAAATCGACTGTGTTTATTTCCTAAACACAGATTATTTTGGCAACTGAGCCATCAGTACTTGTTTCCTTTCTCTGCCTCCACTTCTGCTCCATCTACTTTATGCGGCTTTGTCCTTTTTCTTTTAGCTCTTCCTAGTAAATGGCCATTTGTTCCACATTCTATCATCATTTCAATCTTACCAAAGCACAGCTCTGATGTTTGAGCCAATGTGCAGCATAGTTCTTGGCAAAATTAGGTGTTTAATAAATGTATGGAAAAGTGATGTCACTCACTCTTGCAAAACTCTCTTTTCACTACTTGCACAGTGCTTTGTATTCTGACTTAAAAATTTCTTGCTTTATTTTCTATTACTCTCTTGTGGCTAATTTTGCTCCTTCTAGACTAGGAGCTCTGTCTCCTCTGAACATGTCTCACGATGTCCTGCTTTAAACTCATATTGTTCCATCTTTGTGGAATGTTTTCTAGTTATTTCTCTCTGAATTCTGCCTGAAGTTGTTAGTGTTAACTTGATCACCTGGCTGAGGTAGTTTTTGTTAGGTTTCTGCCAATGTAAAATTACTTGATTTATTTCCCCCTTTTCCTTATTGTATTCTTTGGAATCTAAGTCAGTATGCATAGCCCACTCTTAAGAAGTGGAAGTTATATCAAATGGGGAGTAAAGGAGTAGGAAGTATTTGCATAAATTATGGGAATTCTGCACGGGAGATTCACCTATTCTCCCCTGTTTATTTATTTAACCATTCATATTAGTATGGACTCTAGGACATTTGCTTTATTCTTTGTGTTCAATTCAATGCTACTATATTTACGCCTTTTTTAATAAATTCTCACAGCTTTGGATGTTGGGCTCTTCCCTTTGGCTCCATGCCTGTCCTTGACATCCTTATTTATTTATTCCTTTACTTAACACTTCTCTACTTTCTGGCACTACGAGCTGATCCAAGCTTATATTACGTACTCCCTGCCCCAGTCCTAGGAATCAGCCATTTCCCTGAGGACCTTTGATTCTTTTTATTAGAGAAATGTGTTAGAAATCAAGATCTGGGTGCAAGGCATGCTCATTGCAGCTGGGGACTTGTTGCTTTTAGGGCCTTCCAGCTAATAGAGCAAGGAAATAAATGTGTGTATATTAAATTATATACGTAATCATATTTATATGTATTTCTATATGTATCCCTCTATACCTATATTAAGCTAAACAGGAATTCATACTGATGTCTCTAACTCTAACTTATTACCACAGTGATCATTCCGGCCTTCTTGTCTTGCTTGTCTGTAATCTCCCCCTCTACAGCGAAAACCTCATTCCCACCATCCACCATCCACTTGTTTAATTTTGCAATTTCAGTATACATGTATAGCGGTTTCAGACTTGTTAACCACTTACCAAGGGGTAAAAAAACTTTATCATCTAGAATAAAGTGTTTTTCTTTTTCTTTCGTCTTACAGACTCTACTCATTTCCAAAGTTATTTAGGTCAATAAATTTTCACAGCATATCCTTCATGGAGGCTGTTTCATACATGTAGTCAGTCTAAAAAGTCTATATATTATATAATCCCATTCAAGTGTCACTATGGAAAAGGCAGAGCTTGTAAAGACTCTAAAGATAGTAAACAGAGTAACAGTTGTAATTGTCTGACCTCCTAAATAATTTATATGTACATCTAATTTTATATACATAATTATAAATATAAATGTGGAAAAATACACATGGCGTAAATTCTACCATTGTAATAATTTTAAGCATTTAGTTTAGTAGTACTAAATACATTCCTAGTGTTGTGCAATTATCACCACCATCCATTTTCCTAACTCTTTTCATCTTGTAAAACTGAAACTTTATACCCATTAAACAGTAACTCCTCATTCCATCCTTCCTCCAGCTGCTGGCAGTCACTATTCTACTCTCTGTATTGCTTTGACTACTCTAAGTATATTTTACAAATGGAATCATACAGTATTTGTCTTTTCGTAAATGTTTTATTTCAAACATTTTATTTCAAAATGTTTTATTTAGCGTACTGTCCATAGGTTTCACCCCTGTCGAAGCGTATGTCAGAATTTCCTTCCTATTTAAGGTTCCTATCTCATTGTCTGTATACACCACATTTTGCTTATTCATATATCCATTGATGAGCATGTATGTGGCTTCCACACTTTAGCTAGTATGAATGATTTGGCCATGAATAAGGGTGTGCAAGTATTTCTTTGAGATATTGCTTTTAATTCTTTTGGGTTTATGCTTGTAAGTGTAATTTCTTTCTTTCTTTTTTTTTGTAAGTGTCATTTCTGGATCATATATTAGTACTATGTTTACTTTTCTGAGGAACCATCACGTTGTTTTTATGGTGGCTATATACTATTTTACATTTCTACTCACAATGTATACGTGTTGTGATTTTTCCACATCCTACCCCAAACTTGATACTTTGTGTGTTTGCATTTTATGATAGCCATACTAATGAGTGTGAAGTGATATCTTATTGTAGTTTTGATTTACATTTCTATAATTGTTAGTGATATCAGACATCTCTTTATGTGGTTATTGGCCATTTGTATGTCTTCACTGGAGAAATATCTATATAAATCCTTCACCTATATTTGAATAAATTTATTTGATATATTTTTCTGAGTCTTTGGAGTTCTCTACGTATTCTGGATACTAAACCCTTATCAGATATATGATTTGTAAATATTTTCTACCATTCTCTGAGTTGTCTTTTCTCAGTCTGTTGATAGGGTACCTTGATGCACATTTTTATGGAGTACAATGTGCCTATTTTTGCTGTTGTTGTTGTTCCCTATGCCTTTGGTGGCATAGACAAGAAATCATTGCCAAATCCAATTCACGAAACTTTTACCTATATTTTCTTCTAAGAGTTTTATAGTTTTAGGTATTCTATCCATTTTGAGTTACTTTTTGTAAACATGGTTAATTAAGGTCCAACTTCATTATTTTGCACTTGGATATCCAGTTTCCCCAGCAAAACTTGTTGAAAAACATATCCTTTCTTCCATTGAATAGTCTGTCAACTTTGTCAGAGATCGTTTGACCAAATGGGTGAAAGTTTGTTTCCAGGTATTCTATTCCATTGGTCTATATACATGTTCTTATGGCATTATAATACTGTTTTGATTACTATAGCTTTGTCATAAATTTTAAAATCAGGAAGTGTGGGGTGGCACCTGTGGCTCAAAGAGTAGGGTTCCAGCCCCATATACTGTGGGTGGTGGGTTCAAAGCTGGCCCTGGCCAAAAAAAAAAAAAAATCAGGAAGTGAGGCGGTGCCTGTGGCTCAAAGGAGTAGGGTGCCAGCCCCATATGCCAGAGGTGGTGGGTTCAAACCCAGCCCTGGCCAAAAACTGCAAAAAAAGAAAAAAAAATCAAGAAGTTTGAGTTCTCAGCTTTATTTTTCCTTTTCAAGAGTGTTTTGGCTATTGAGGGTCACTTGAGATTCCCTCTTAAGTAAAGTCTTAAAATTTGCATATATATTAATGTTCACTTATGCTGTAAGATCTATGGAGTTTGACAAATGTATAGTGTCACATATTCACCATTACAGAATCATACAGAATAGTTTCCCCTCCTAATAATCCCATATGTTTAACTTCTATACATTTCTTCATTCCCAAACTCCTGGAAACTACTAATATGCTTACTATGTCTATAGCTTTATCTTTTCTAGAATGTCATTTAAATGGGGTCGTGGACCCTTTTCAATGTGTCTTCTTTCAATATGCATGTAAGATTTATCCATGTCTTGGCATGGCTTGATAGCTCATTTCTTTTTATCACTACATAGTATGGAAGAGGGTTTTATATTCTGAATTTCCCAACACATAACTTCATAGGTTTCCATTTGCTAATATTTTCTCGCAAGTCTTCTGGTCATGGAGATACTTTTTTTTCTGCCATATCTCTATGCAGCATTCACTTGTTTTCCTAATGCCATGATCAATTTAACTCTTTCCCCCAAACCTGCATATACTGCTCAGAAAACAACACAGGGCTCTTTAGCTATTCAGGCCTCACTTGAATAGCTGCTCAGACTTTACCTGACAATTGCTCATATTATTCTTTAATGGCCCCAGTTAACATTCCCCTTTCCCAACATCATTGTTTCACCTCACTTTATATAATTCTTTAAGGTGGGAACTATATTCTGCGACAATGCTGTGCCTAGCCTCTACTGGGTAGTCAATAAATATTCATTGGATGGACAAATAAGTAATTAGGTTTAGTGTTTAACAGCAGATTGCAGACAAACCAACATAACCTGAATTTCATGCTATGTTCCACCAGCTTGGGTAATATAATTGTTTTCCATGTACTCTCTTTTTTAAAAAAAAAAAAAAACTTATTTGAAGGCTACTTCCAAAAAATGGCTTGAAATCGGAGATACATTCAATTTGTGCAGAACACGTGGGGTTTATATAAGCATTACCAAATAGCGTCCTGCTAGTGAACCTTGACAACGCATGTCAGAGGTTCCCAACGTTAACTCGGAACATCAGCATTACTCCAAAGAGCTGAAACACATTGTACAGAATTTATTTTCTCATAAAATGTTGCATAGCCAGGTTTGGGGAGTTGGCAAGCTGGATCAGAATTATTATCATCCATATTATTAGTAAAAGGAACTGATGTGGCTATTTATTGATTCATTAGCTTTAAAAAATCCTTGATATTGGTAGAAAATTTAAATACTGAGCCTCCAAGCAAAATATTCTAGAAGGACCCCCATTCTTATATACGTAGGGCTAAAGATATATATAGTTTAATCTGTGGGTCCCTCTTGAAAAGTTTGTGTTTCTTGCACAGTTGCTGCCTTCAAAATGAATTATCAGTCCCTATATGCCAAGTCCTTAATTTCAGTGTGAATAAACTGTTGACATCTGGGTGCTGGGAAAAGAGGGAATTTTTAAATCTCTTCTCTCCATTCTCCCTATCCCTTCCCCTTCCTTCCATACTTCTTCCCTTTCTTCTGCTCCTAGTTAAGAGATCTGCCATTGTCTCGGGTTATGGATAACGTTGTTATCTAGAAAGAGTAATTTCTGCTTGGTTAACTCTCACATGTTTGCAATCATCCTTCACATACCCAACGGTTTGTATCAGAAATGAGGTCTTAAGGGACTTGTTGACCTTTCAAGAACTCTCTGTTTTAAAGATTTATCCCTTGATGGAAGGATCTTTTTTAAGTATAAAAATGTGCACAAGCAGAATATGGCAAAAGTATCGTGAGTCTTTGGATGTTTTAAAAGAGGATATTCCATCTCTATCTTTTCTTATTTGTTACAAGATGGGTTCTATTTATTTATTTATTTATTTTGAGACCGAATCTCATTATGTAAGAGACTGGTAGAGTACTGTGGCATCACAGTTAACAGCAACCTCAAACTCTTGGGCTTAAGTGATTCTCTTACCTCAGCCTCACAAGTAGCTGGGACTACAGGTGCCTGCCACACATCTGGCTATTTTTTTGTTGTAATTGTTTAGCTTGGCCAGGCCAGGTTTGAACCCACCACCCTCAGTGTATGTGCCTGGCACCATAAATACTATGCTACCAGCTCCAAGCTGGGTTCCTTTATTTTTAAGGGTTGAAATGATCGAGCACTTTATACCTTGTACTTTTCTGGACACTTCTGTTGTACATTTAGGTTGTGGAAGTGACAAAAAGTTGCTACCAGAAGATAATGATATACCTGGAGGTGGTTGATGGTGATCACTTGAGGTTAGGTGACCTTTGTTTCTCAGGCAGGGCAAATCATTTGTTGCCCAAATTTCTGTGCTTCTAAGTAGGCACTGGAATTTGGGAACAAATGGAAAACAGAAGATAAAATGGTGTGGGTCTATATAAGAACCTTCCAAAAGTTTGCTTCTCAAAATAATTGAAGATAAGATTATTTGGCGTACAGATATATGTATTTTCTAACATTCTAATTTTGCATAAAATTCCATGTATGCAAATGGGTTTCATAATTCATCAATTTGATTTCATCAAGTCTTTGGATTTGGATCACTTGTATGTTGCATTTAGCCGAAATGAGTATCCAAGTCTCTGGTTTTCATTGAACCCCAATAGTAACTATGCTAATTTCATCCTCACGGTCTGTGAGTTAATGCCATACACTGGATCTAACTTACTAGCACAGAGATACTTGAGAATAACTGGTGCAATGTTTTTCTTAACTGATTGTATTTCAGAATGAAAACCAATAGACTACAAATCAAGAATTGCCAAAAAGATCACTGTTTTCCTCTTGTACCAGTATAATTCATTGCTTGGGTATTTCCCTGAGAACATTTCTACTCTGACAAATTGACACATAGTTTCTGAAAAACATGTTTGCAGCAGAAGCTGCTGCTCTGGCTCCCCATGTTGGCAGTAACATTTCCTGATTTCTACACTGGCAACACGTATTCTTTTCTTCATTACACGTTGGATAAAAGGTGGCTGCTAAACCGCAAGCAATTCATCTTTCTTTCTTTCTGCACTGATAGAATTGTTCAAGTTCTACAGAGCTGGAAAATGTGGTATGGGGCCCTTTCTACATTTTAAAAACTGATGGCTGCTTTCTCATCCTGGGTACATAGAGACCCCATAATGTTCCCGCTATATCACATAAGTTTCACATTTTATGGGTTTCAAAGCCTTGGTGTATATTATTTTACAGCCACCTTCTAACACTCTAAAAGATAGGACAGATATCACTCTGATAATTTATATTACCAGGAGGCTTGGAGAATTTCAGTGGATTTTCCATAGTCACAAAGGTAGAATGTGGTACAACCCAGATCAGAATTGAAGCTTACAGATTTGAGGCCTGGGGACTCTAACGCAAGTTCAGAGCATCATTGATTTTGCCAGGAGGTGTTGTAATATCATCAAAATATAGAAATCATATATTTTGCAGTGTGTGCTCTGGTGGTATAAGATAGCACTGTATACTTCTCATTTTCATCACCATGACCTCTTGATGAAAGCAAATCTGGTTGTTGTTCTTCCCTCTTGATTTATTTAATAGTTAATCTCATTTTCCAGCAAGAATGTTAAGACCTGACCTAAATATTATAATTAGCACATTAAGAGTTTATGTCAGCATGATCTAGTTTTCTCCCTTTCCAGTGTGGACACTCATGAATCATTAATTTCAAAACAGTACACTTTGCTTTTGCAGTTTTATGAGTAAAATCACACAATTGTATTATGTCAAAGAGTGGGCCATCTTCTGCAAGGTGTCTCTCTTGCAATGGAAGAACACTAATTGATTTCTGCCCTCTTTTGCCCAGCAGAGCTCAATGCACAACTTCTACTCAGATTTAATGATTTTGTCTAGTCATGAAATGATTTGGGAGGGAGGGTGATGCTAGAATAACAAGGAAATGTTTAAACAAATGCTTTTTATACTGACTTCTAGTCTTTCTAAGAATATATTTACCCTATCTCTGTTTTGCTGTTCCTTATACACAAATAAGTCCTGTTTTTTTCTTCTTTTTTACTAAATATTAGCTTTCTAGAGTGCTTGACAGAATATCTAGTCAAATAGTATGATCACAATTTTCAGAACCTGGGAGAAACTCAAGGAATGGTTTTCTGTCCTCATTAATTTTGAAGTTTTATACTTAAAGGGTGTAAAACAGTAAATCATATCCTTTTCTTTTTTAAAAAAATCATGATATAGCAATGCAAATTTCGTCTTTTCTATGTAGACTAAGATATTAACTGGTTTGAATATATTTACCTTTTTTTGTAACATGTAGAATTAGGAAAAGATTAAACAGAAAAGTCAATATTCAAAAAAAATATTGCATTAATTTTTACTGAGGCACTTCTGTTGTACCTATTAACATTTGAAAAGTCTTGGTAATGTTATCAAGAAAACTCAAAATAGAGACTATAGAAAATTTAAGAAACCCATTCTTCATTGGCTCTTTATGTCTCTGTAAAAGGCAAATGAAAATGTGTCAGATACTAATCCCTTTAGGACCTTGGGCGATGTCATCTGTGCATGGCATCTGACTCTTGCTGTGTCTTCCCAGGTGGCCATGTTTGTGCTGCAGCTAGGCAGTGCCACTTTCCTGCTTACAGAGCCTGTGATCAGCGCTATGACAACTGGGGCCGCCACCCACGTCCTGACATCGCAAGTCAAGTACCTCTTGGGAATGAAAATGCCATATATATCTGGACCACTTGGATTCTTTTATGTGAGTTTTGCTTGTGAACTTGTTCATGTATTTTGGGTGGATATATTTAAAAAAGTAGGATGTGGTTAATTACAACACTGAATTTTTTATATTAGAGCAACGTAGTCTCAAATTCAGTCTTGTAGGATTTAAAAAATGTGATTTAGGCTGTGAAATGAGCTTAATAAGTAATATTTACTCTATTTTGGAAACAATTCCTTATAACAAAAAATTGAATACAATATAATTTGGGGGCACAATTAGTTATAAATACCTTGAATTTTTTGTGAGCCAGATATGTCATCAATTTCTAATGGGAACTGCCTGCTGGGATTGTGGCTCAGTTTAACACTCTGCTACACTCTACTACATTCTTCCTCTTTTGTAAGCCCTGGTATGAGTCGAATCAGAGGCCTGTTCAAAATTGGAGGCTGGAGACTCAGCAAGGTAATAGCTGTTAAAAGATCCTAAGAGGAACATCTGGCTAGTTCAGACATATTATCCCCAAAACACTCCATTGTCCTAGGTTTCATTTTGAAGTTGACCTCAAATCTGTGACTGCCTAGGAGCTCTCATTGTACTGGAATTTTATTAAAAAGAATGATTTATTAATAAATTTGAAGGCAATCACATTTATTTTGCCTTATTTTATGCAATGCTGTGTAGTAAATCATATTAATGTTTTGTAGGCAGTATGTTGCTATCCTTAATTTTCTATGCCTGAAAGTGTTTCAAAAGATGGATGTGCAATAATGTATTGGTCTAATCCCTGTTCTTGAGATGGCTTCTGGTATTTCCTTATTATACATGGCCCCGTACAGATCCTCTTTATCTGTATACTACTGTCTACATCACTGATTATTGCATTAGGGTGCATTCCTAGTAACGGAATTACCAGGTCAAAAGGGCATAAGAGCTTTGCCAAATTTCAACCTGAAAAGTGGTACCCATTAATATTTTACTCTGACCTTATCATTGTCAACTCTGGCTATTACTATTTTTTCAAATGCCAGTTTGATATGTGAAAAATTATATCACTGGCTTAAATGTGTATTTCTCTGATGAGGTTGTAAAATCTTTAATAAAGTTTGGCAACACAGAGCTGGAAGCTGTTTCTAAAATTTTGTTTCTTAGGTAATATCCGGCTCAGTGATTCATTCATTATAAGAAAGCTTAAAACCCAAACAAGAACACTGGAACTGGGCCTGGAAGCAACAAAATTCCAAACGCCAGTTCAAACAAAAGCAGATCAAAGTAGCTATAAGCTGTCAGCTGACTGCCCGAGAGTTAAGACTTTTGGTGACACTAGGGCTATAAGATAGAACCAAATCAATGATGGCTTCTATCTTGACCTCACCCCTGGGAGCAGCTTGCTCTTCTGCATTTGCACAGTGTAAGGAAATGACTGCAGTTTACAACTCGGCATCTTTAGTCATTTCTGCATGCACAAAGAATTATCTTTCTTTGCACTACTTGCATTAAAAATAAGGGCATCTTAATGTGGGAAAGGCTTTGGTCTTTCAGCTTGTTTCTCCAGTGGCAATGTGAATGAAATGTTACAGTAAAATGTTTTTGTATGTGTGTGTGTGTTTTCCATTTTGTTTTCTTATGAGATAAAAACTGCAGGCTACTTTACCTTGGTCTTATAGGTCAAACATGGTGAGACTTTTGGAGGTCTTTGATGGGCTCTCATGGTGAAAAGGAATCAGTTTTAGGAATAATTTTTAGACTGCTGGCTTTAAATTCAACATTACTCAATTTGTTGAAGTTGCTATGCTTTCATTGATGAGAAATGAAAAAAAAAAAAAAAGAAAGTGACTTGTTTTTCGGTGTCCCAGAGCTCTTCACATTTAGGCCATTAGGTAGAAATGGTGTTTGAGCTGTTTGCCCAGGTTTCAAAATGGATGCTAATGTTGCTATGTCAGAAATTGTGGTGTTCTAAGCATTAGATTAAGAAATAAATCTTGTGTTGGACATAAGTTACAGTGGAATATCACAAAGTGTGCTTTGGCGAAGTTAGGCTGATAGAATCTGATGGTGATGATGTGAATCTCAACTTGGTCCTGTATCATTTAAGTTGTATGTGAAGGAACAAAACTAAGTTCAGCAAAGATAGGGCAGAGAACATTATAGGAGTCTCGGCCATCAGGTCAAAGAATCTTAACAGTCTTGGGGATTTTTCAATCTTTATTTTTTTTTATTTGTATAAATCTTAGGGGTACAGGTGTAATTTCATTTCATGCATAGATTGCTTAGTGGGGAACTCAGGGCATTTAGAACATCCATCACCCAAATAATGTAGATTGTACCCGCTGAATAGTTTCTTATCATCCACCCTTATTCCACCCCCTCACTCTCCTGAGTCTCCATTGTCCATCAGCCCATGCTCATGTATAAGCTTTATTTAGCTCCCATTTATAAGTAAGAACTTGTCCTTTTTGTCCTTCTGTGTCTAACTTGCTTTTCTTAAGATAATAGCTTCCAGTGCCATCCATATTGTTGCAGAGATATACATTTATTACTTTTATGGCTAAATGGTGTTCTGTTGTGAAAAGAAAATATGCCACTTTTTCTTTTCCCAGTCCTGCTTACATTGATTCTAACCTTTGCTATTGTGAACAGTGGTGTTATAAACATATGACTGCAAGTAGGTTTTCGATATAATGATTTTATTCTCCTTTGGGTAGATACCTAGTGGTAGGATAGCCAAACTGAATAATAGTTCTATTTTTAGTTCTTTGAGAAATCTCCATACTGTTTTCCATAGAGGTTGTACTAATTTACATTCTTACCAACAGTATTTCATAGTTCTCTTTTCTCTGCCTTCTTGCCAATATCTGTTATTATCTTTTTAATAATAGCTATTCTGACTAGTGTAAGGTGATATCTCATCCTGGTTTTCATTTTTATTTCTGTGATGTTAATGATGTTGAGCATTATTTAACTTGCCTGTTGGCCATTTGTATGTCTTCTTTTGAAAAATGTGTATCCATATCCTTTGCCTTATGTTTGATGAAATTATTATTGTTGTTGTTGTTGGGTTGAGTTCCTTGTAAATTGATATTAGTTCGCTGCTGGATGCATAGTTCGCCAATTTTTTCTCCCGCTTTGTAGGTTGTCTTTTTATTATGTTGATTATTTCTTTTGTTCTGCAGAAGCTTTTGAGTTTAATTAATTTCCATTTGTCTATTTTTGGTTTTGTTGCCTGTGTTTCTGAGCTCTTAGTCATGAAGTCTTTGCCTAGATCAATGTCCAGAAGAGTTTTGAATTTTTCACTCTTTGACTATACTTCCTGCTTCTCAGTTTTCACCATTGTTATATGCTTTTTGAAAGCTGCTAAGGCTGATGATAATATAGAACATGTTACTGATATTCCTTGGAAATTAAGTTAATATCTAGAATATTTAGAACTCTTACAATGAGCCAGTCATGACTCCTACTAGTGTCAGGTGGGACACTTATTTTTGTCAAAAGAATTCAGGTTGGCCACCCCAAATGTCCATTAATTAATTCTGGTAATAGCATTCCTTACTGTCAAATTAGACAGAAAACACAACCTTCTGCCTTTATTCTCTTCTTAATTTAGGGTGTGCAGTTTAGAGTCTCTTTCCTTTTTTTGCTATAATAGTTTCTCTAGTGTTCTTCTTGGGGATGCCTGATTCTGAGCTGTTCAGATAATCTCATCATCTAGTATTAATCGCTACAATTTCCACTGAATTGGTTGCTCTGGGCTGACAGGTGTTCATGCCACAGTGGAATGTTTTTAGGAAGCAATTTGAATCAGGTACAGGAAGTGGTTGGTGTGTCCTTTTAGATGACAGATCAGCTCTCCAGTAGGGCTGAGGGGTAGACGTGGCTTTTCTACATCTGACATAAGGAGCACATGCCACCAACTGCAGCTAAGCTCAGGTGCTTAGACCACTCTTTCTTTTCTAGCTGAAAGTTCTTAACCCATTTCCTCAGGAAAGGGATTCTCTCAGAATGTTAAATACTCTGAAGGCTTTCTTCTAATACTTTGAGTGCCTTCCCAAAATTTCTGTTTTGCACGTATTTAAAGGGACCCTCTAGAATAACTGTTATGACCATCCTATATCTCTAAGAAGAATGCTATAGGCCAAATTTATCCTCTTATGTATCCTTCCTAATGCTTTCCCAGATCACTCTTTGCATTTTCTTTCTCCTTTTTATTTATCTCTAAATTCATATATTTCAAATGAAACTATCTCTCCTTTAGAATATTGCTGTTTCTTAGTGAACTTTGATGAATGCTTCATTACATTCTGCTTCAGTTATATATGGGGTAAAATTTTTTTTTCCCCCTGAGTTAATTTTAGCTCTGGCAATTTTATGAGGACCCATAAAATCAGTAGACGCTTATCAGTCTTTTTTTCTTTAGAAAGAGGCAACAGAGAACAGGGAAAGAACTTTAGAATCACAGATACTCAGATTCAGATCATAGTTCCAGCCATGGCCTGAGCAAATGACCTAAAAGTTTTTGACTTTCAGTTGCCTGTTCTATAAATCAGTGATAGTCATACTTGTTGAAATTCATTCCCAGAGTGAAATATATGAAGCATACTTGCTCACCAAATGGAAGCCATTATCTTTCTTACTAGTAATGCATAGTTAAATACCACAAATTATAGATTTTTAAAAATGTGCCCTTTTATACTTTTCCTCTGTAAAGAACTCTTAATCGGATAAACAAAACTAAATAACAAAACAAAGTTGTATCTATTTCTGCAACTTACGAAGATGGCTTGAAAAATTATGAAACTTTAAAAAATAAATATATCTGCTGTTAGTCATTAGAATTGAAGAAATGCTTGATAGTTTATTTTTATTTTTAAATATTTCCATTGATCCAACTCAAATCCCCTGTGGCAGTTATAATCCCATTTAATAAATTATAAGCAGTGCTGCCATATACTTAAAAATAAGCTGAAGCAATAATCAACAATAACCACTTCTGTCTTGGGATCCTACCTTGCCAGTAAATCATTCTATTCTTGTCTTCCTTGGGATTCAGATATTTGACCAATAAACTGAATCACCACACAGAAAGAGGGAAAAGTTTAATTCTTTAGAATAAAGTTTTTAAAATTGAGATAGGATAAATTATCTTTTTATTAGAAAGGATGTCTTCCCCAAGAGGCATAATAAAAATTACAAAAATTCCTAGTTCATATTAGCACATGTGGATTTCTTTGAGCTGGCGCCAGTGTCTCAGCCTGAAGCAGTCCACGACAAATTTGGCAGAGCCGGTTTCTTTGGCATGGGTTTATGTGAGTACTGTTCTAAATAAATACGTACCATTCTGTACATTAAACCCAAGAGCAAAAGGCAAGCTTGGCAATATAGTCAATTACCCTTGTTGGAAGTTTTTATTTTCTTCCTTAAAAGTGGGGAGTTTCAGAACTGCAAAACCATTTCATTCCCACCCCCATCCTTGAAGTACGAGCAAAGCACTTTTCTAGTTTGGACCGCAACAACTGCCAAAAGGGAACCAAGAAAGTTCATAAAATGGGATAGAAACGTCAGACAGAAATCAGAGCTGATGAAACGTTTTCTTTTCTAGGGAATGAGATCACAATTAAATATGTACAAATGAGGTTTATATGTGAAGAGCAAATCTACTTTGAAGACACAGGCCCTCTGGGATTTCTGAATCAAGAACATACTTTGGTGGTTTGTGAAAACCCACATTTTCCTGCAGATATGGGGCCATTTGTATTGTGAATTTCGATGTCCAATGTATCCTGAAAAAATGGACAGAATAATTGTAGGGGAGAGGGAAAGAATGTTCATCTGCAGCTTGACTCAATCAGTGATACAGGGGACAGAAAATGTGGCAGTTTAATTTGTATATGGAGCAGTTATGTGGAAATTCGTAACAAAGGTTACGTTAAGATTCTAAATCAGAGAGCAAATATGTATTTTGCAACTGTACCATATGAGGCTGAGTTCTCTCCATCCCCCACAATTCACTGAAAAATGCATCACCACAAAATACAAGTAATTTAAATTAGACTAATTTACTAAACCAGAGATGGCCAGATGCCACTTGGACCTTGGAATGCGTGGTTGTGTATTTGGTCCAAGTGAGTTTTGCATACTCATGCTGTCTTTAGCTGTTCAACATACCATGCTTTCCCTAGACCACATTTTACTCTGAGAATTAATTTATCCCTTGAAGCAATAGCAAATGGATTTGTTCACAGTGTGAGATATACTCATTGATCAGAAATTTAAACATAAGGATATGAAAACTAATAGAATGTTGGGTATTTTTCCCTTGCTTTTGGGATTTGTTTGTATTGATCAAAACACAACTTGGGGATAATATTAAACTTAGTATTTTTTTGTATTTCTGTGTGTGTTCACTATTTTGAGGGAGAAGTGTTTGGAGGGGCTTGATGTTATCAATGCCTATTCTAAAATGTTTAGGCATGTGGGCAAAGTTGAAAGGAGACACCAAATTCTTACCAACAGGGAGAACTTGTACCAACATCAATTGTAGAAGTATCAGAGATGACTTTAGGGTCTCTAAGCAAGAATCTAGGTCTATTTGGAGGGAGGATTCAAATAGAATTAACCCCAGAGAAGGTTAGGGCAGGGAGAGAGCACCCCTAGGCGATTGTAACTCATGTTTAAAGGCTCCAGGGATGTGCAAGCTGCCTTAAATAATTGATAGAATAATCTGAGGAGCTTTTAAAAACTACACAAAAATTGGAAGAAATTACCAAGCATCTCTGAGTAAAGAAACACCAGAGCAATTTTACTCAAAAAACATTTATTGAAATCCAGACACAGTGGCTTATACCTATAAACCTCGCACTTGGGGAGGCCAAGGAGAGTGGATTGCTTAAGCACAAGAGTTTGAGACCAGCCCGAGCAAGAGTGAGATGAGATCTCCTCTCTGCTAAAAATAGAAAAATTAGCTGGGCATTGTCTGCAGTCCCACATATTAGGAAGGCTGAGAGGCAAGGGGATTGTTCAAGCCCAAGAGTTTGGGGTAGCTGTGAGCTATGACTGCACAGCAGTCTACTCAAGGCAACAGAGTAAGACGCTGTCTCAAAAAAATAAAAATAAACGCCCCCAAACAAAATTATTGAACATCTCATAGGTGTTAAGGGTTTAAAGGAATAATAACATCCCTGTTCTCATAAGATTTTATTGAAATACTGAGGAGGGGGCAGCACCTGTGGTTCAAAGAGGTAGGGTGCCAACCCCATATGCTGGAGGTGACGGGTTCAAACCCAGCCCGGCCAAAAACTGCAAAAAAAAAAAAAAAAGTGTATTGAGGACACAAGACCAGGTATGAGAAGAGCTCGACTGCCTGAGAAGCAGCCAGGTGCTGTGAATCCCACCACTGAGAAATAAAAATCCAAGACTCCCTGGTTCATGGTAGTCTCCCCATCCATGGAGTGGCATCTTCCCTCCCTAACCCAAGGAAAGAAGGGAGCAGCAGGCACATTTGGAAAAATCCCTTGCCAAGCTGAAAGCACTGAGAGGCATCAGTAAAAAGTGCCTGTGCTAGTCTAGGATTGAGGGCACCTGTGTCCCCACCCTGATTCTGTCCCTCTCAGGCCAGGGAACCTGGGGCACATCAATAGTCTGAAGAACTTGATTTCTGCATTCATAGAATGTGTGAAACTGCTTGATTTCTAAGGTTTTTTTTCTGGTGTCTTCTGAACACTGCCTTTGTCACTTGAGTTGAACTATTTACCACAGATATTAACCATGCCTAGATTTTTTTTTCATTTTTTAAAAAGTTGCAAAACATTACCAGGGTATGCATATTTTGGTGATGTTAACTTAACTTTGTACACTTTAAGGCAAAGTTGTAAGTGTGCTCCTCACTCAGAATATGTGCCTAGCACCAGTTAGGTGTGAGTGTACCCCAGCCCTCCTCCCTCTCTCACGTACTTGACTTCCGTTGAGTTTGACTTCCATATGTGCAGGCGAGTGTTGATTGACTATTTCCAACTTAGTAGTGAGCACATGTAGTGTTTGCGTTTCCATTCTCACTGTATTTCACTTAGAAGAACGGTCTCCAGTTCCATCCAGGTCATTCCTGAAGATACTAGGCCCTAACTCATCTTTGACAGATGCTCTGTCAGTTGCCGGGCTCTCCTAATGATACTGATCACTTAGTGACCATTACTCAAAGCTTTCTGTTTAGTTTCATTTTGTGTTTTTAAAATACTTTTAGTTTGGTTAACTTGAAGAGAAGGGAATTTACTAGCAGACATCTATGGTAATAAGGAAGGAGCTCTGGGTCCCCTTTGCTGTCTATATGGATTCACTAGGGCTGAGACAATAAACCACCCTGGGTGGCTGGAGGCGGGAAGCCCAAGATGAAGGCGCTGGCTTAATCAAGGGGGAGTTTGAGGGCTTCCCCTTGGCAGGCAAATGGCCTCCTTCTTGCTGTCTGTTCACATGGTGGTCCCCCTGTACAGTGCTCAGCCTAGTGACTCCGTGTGTGTCCTGAATGACAACAGTTATATTAGAATAGGGACCACCCTCATGGCTTTGTTTTAACTTAATTACTCCTTTAAAGGCCCCTGTCTCTGAATAGTCTGAAGTATGTGGGGTCAGAATTTCAACATATAAATTTTGAGATTGCCTAAGCCCAGGAGTTGGAGGTTGCTGTGAGCTGTGTGATGCCATGGCACTCTACTGTTGGTGATAAAGTGAGACTCTGTCTCTACAAAAAAATAAAAAATAAAAAAATTGAGGGAGCACAGTTCAACCCATAGCATTCTCTTTGAGTTGTCTCAGAAGTGTGACATATTTAATTGGGTCACTGTTTTGGTGTTCCATGACTATGGTAACAAGTTGCCACAAACATGCGGTTTAACGAAACCACGAAATTTATTCTCACCTTTTTGGAGGACAGGAGTTCAAAATCAGGGTCTTAGTAGGTGCATGCTTCCTCTGTGGGTTCCAAGAGAGAAGTCTTCCTGCCTTTTCCAGCTTCTGTTGGCTGCAGGTATTTCTTGGCATGTGGGTGCCTCACACCAGTCTCTGCCTCAGTCTCCACATCACCTTACCCTCCGGGTTTGTTCTCTTGTCCCTTATAAAGACACTTGGCATGGGATTTAGGGTCCACCCAGGTAATTCTAGACAATCTCATCTCAAGATCTTTTACTTAACTAGATCTGCAATGACCCTTTTCCCAAGACTCTGGGACTTACAATGTAAACATGTTATTTTGAGGGACAACTTATCCACTACAGTAACACAACCATGAATGAATGGGGAGGAGGTTTTATGCTTCTTGGTTTGTTTGTTTTAAAATTAAAAGATTACTGACGTTATCCATATGATACTATCAGTAAATATATTTGACACAACATTTGAAAACTATCCTAGGGTCATGACTGCCACTGAGAGCTCTGTGTTGTGAGATGAGGCTTCTGAAGCAATATGCAGGTAGATGGATTATGTAATATTACATTGAGTAAGATGATTTATTTGGTAGTGCTACCTTTGTCTTATTTCAAAAGATACTCTTCCTAAGACATAGAAAAAAGTCCATATATATTTTTAGATGTATATCTGTGCACAAATTATGCCAAATGTGCTTTCAAACCAGTTTACACATATCAAACTTAGTTATCAAACTTAGATATATTATTCTTTTTTCCCCTTTGGAGGATAGTTTAGGCTTTGTGGCTGATGACTGACCCAAAGTCATATATTGGGATTTATGATATCCCAGTTTTGATATCAAACTTAGATAGGGGTTACTCTTTTTCCCCCTTTGGAGATAGTTTAGGCTGATGACTGACCCAAAGTCATATATTGGGATTTAAGACTCGTAGATTGTAGATTAGTAGTACCTACTAACAAAATAGTGGGTTGACAGATTTAATAAAGCTTGCTGATTTTACTATCATTCTGTTGTTTCTCTTGTGAAACACAAACTTATTTATGACAGATCGTTAGTGCAAAGATAGCACAGGAATGATAAATAATACTCAAATGGTTTACATGTTGTCTTTGGCATGAAAAAAATTTTTTTCACAATATTCTTTGTGGTCCCTTTATGGATAGTTCACAAATACATTAACCATTACTACTGAAGAATTATTATCAATGACATACTCTAAAAATGTTAAAATCACATTATTTGTTTCATGTACATTTTATTATAGCAAAATCTAGAGCAACCAGAATGCTGAGGAAAGAGATATTTTGACTATTGAACAAAAAGTCCATATAGTTTTTATCACTTGTTAATATTTTCTAAACATGTCAGATGTTCTCTTTACATCCTGAAATTTAACAGAGTGGATACACTTTAGATTTTTTTTCTTCCTGCAGAGGTATTTCTATGCAGAGTCTTCTTTATGACTCTTGTGCAATGAGAAACAATTCAAGACCTTCTCATGACTGTTGTGCAAGACCTTCCTGTGAGGGTTTTCATTTGTTCCCCAGATCTTCAAGACCCTTAAGATCTTCTCATGACTGTGATGCAATGAGAAACAATTGAATGACTATGGCCTCTGGGAAGCCTTTATTTTTTTCTTCACTGATTCTGAATATGAGCTTTATCACCTTTGATATTGATTCACTCATAGAAAATTACAGTTTATTAAAAATCTGATTATTTGGAGGTGGCACCTGTGGCTCAAGGAGTAGGGTGCCAGCCCCATATGCCAGAGGTGGCAGGTTCAAACCCAGCCCCGGCCAAAAGCTGCCAAAAAAAAAAAAGAAAAAGAAAAGAAAATTAAAAATCTGATTATTTGGATCAGGTTGATTATACTTAAGATGGATTACTTGAAATTTACTGCAATGGTAGCTTTAATATTTAGATCAATGAATTACACATAATAGAACTTTAATGAAAAAGTTGAATGAATGAACATGTAATAACTACAAATCTCTTTAATATGAGGTAGCTCAAGTATTGATACTGAGAAAAGAAGAGTCTGGGTCCTTCCTTTCCTGGTCAATCTGCGTATTCAGGGCAAAGTCCACCCTTGTATACAGATTTATTGTTACTATGTTAAGTATTCATTCAACAATACTTATTGAGTATCTTTTTTTTTTCCAGACTCTAAGTTGAGAATCCATGAGTAAAACAATCAAACAAAACATGTATAAAGGATGGCCAATCAAAACACAATATATAAATATGTTTTGTGTGTGTGGCTATGCATGCATCAAATGTCCATTAAGTGTTTCAGAAAGCATGATAAGAAGCAATATATGTGTTATTGATAGACAAGTTTCATCCTTTGAAATATCTCAAAATGGGTTTATGAAATGATATCAATTTTTTATTGTTTATCAAATTGTAATAAATAGTCAATTTAAAGAACTAATATAACTTCAAAATGAGCTACATCCCTCTTTTATTAAACATCAGAGTGGTCAGTTCTGATGAAATGGCCTATTTATTTATCCACACGGATATACACAGGTTTGCTTCTCTGAGATCTGGGAAACAAATGAAGACCCTCACAAGGAAGGGTCTCTGGAGCTTGGTGCATGTAGCAGACTCCCATGACTGGTTTTATGCTACGTAGAAATGAGAAATTTAATGTGTGCTTAGGACGTCTGAAACTCTATCACATGAGCATGTGTAAATGTGGGGCTGTGCGTGTCCTTAGTTCTGTCCCTGTCTCTACCTCCATGCGCCGCCATCTCCTGCGAGCTGGCTTTAACTTGTGATTTCTTTCCATGGGTCTAGATGACAGTCTTCAGAACAGCATTCCTCACCAACCCCCTTTTCTATTGTGTTCTTCGTGCTGGTTGTAATGAGCTTCTGCCCACCCCCATGTGCCTCTGGAGCATCTTGTGAAATATGCTCTGCTTGATGAGTTGTAGTTTAATCTGGACAGACAATAAAAAACCCTGGGGATTTTTCTCATTCTTTTCATTCTAGGGTGGTCATTTTATTACTGCAAACACATGTTCTCAAAATGCACATGACAGCAAATTTTCTATGACTTTGGGAGTTTTACATATTTCTCCCCTTTCTTCTATAGGCACTTTCATGGCATACTTTTAATATAATGGCAAAAGGCAGAAGGAATACTCCTCTAAATGTTTTAAAACAATTAGATGTTTGTCTTTTTCCTGACAAATCATTCTGAATAGTAGACTTAATAATGTTCATGGATCATGTTAAACCATCAGAAAAAAATTTGGATGGAATTCTTTTGACATCTCCTCTATCCGCATCTCTTGTAGAACACATTTCACTGAATAGCATTCGAATTTTTATTTTGGACTTTGAGTAATGGGTAACTTTGATAAAGGGACTCTGTTCCTTGACTTGCTGTAGGAATCCTGTGAACAATTGTCACCCACAATATAGAAAGAAAGAGAGGAAAAATTTCATCTGAATGTCAAATAATTATGATGTTGTAGTACCTAACTTTCTTTTCACATAGTATGGAATGAAATAGAACACTGTGAAAAAGAAAACAAGTAAAGCTATCTGACCTCTAATTTTTTTCTCTTTGTCTCTCTTTCTTTTTTTCTTTGAAAAACAAAACAAAATAAAACACATTTGTTAGCTATGTTTTACATGCCATGCAACTAATTCACTATAGGTGTACAGTTCAGTGGTTTTGAGAATTTCACAGTCAACTTAAAAAATTCCTTTGTTTATTTCTTAACGTATCTGATTGCAACTAGTGTTTTGTCGTTGCTGTTGTTTTAACTATGTGGACAAAGGGGTTTCTGGATAATCCGCATTACTTTTTTCCTTCCACCATATGAGGCTCCACTTATAACTGAGTACATTTTCATTGTTTGAAAGAGTTAGAATGCTAATAACAGCATTCAATACATAAAATTAAGAGCCAGGTAACCTGATGCGACTCCTTTACACCATTCCTGATGCCTAGGCTGGATGGTGAGTCCTTTGGTGAGGCCACCTACTGAGCAGAATTCTAAGTGATGCTAAGGGACATAGTCCATGTAAATTCTTTTGAATATAAAATATTTTGGATTGCAGTCAAATTATATTTGAGATGCTAAATAGAAAGAATAAAGAACACCAGCAAGTTGAGCTACTGTTAAGAAACTTGTGGGTTAAAATAAGAAGTAGTCTTTATTACCTGAAACTAGACTTGAGAAATTTGCCATGGACAAATACAAATAAAGTTATAAGAACAAGATTGAGTGTGTCGGAGAGAAGGCAAAATTAAAAGATATATTATAGACGAGCATTCAGTGGCTGGGTATGATGTTTCACACCTGTAATGCTAGCACTCTGAGAGGCCAAGGTGGGAGGATCCATTGAGCTCAGGAGTTTGAGACCAGCCTGAGCTAGATAAAGACCCTGTCTCTACTAAAAATAGAAAAATGAGCCAGGATCACTTGAGCCCAGGAGATTTAGGTTTCTGAGAGCTAGGCAGACACCATGGCACTCTGGCCCAGGCAACAGGGTAAGACTTTATCCCTAAATAAATAAATACATAAGCAAGCATTCAAGGCCTATTTGTAAACTTTACAATTATTCAAGTGATATATCTTCATAAAAGAATATGGAAGATATAGATAAACACAAATCCAGAGCTATTAACATTCCAGATAGATCCATAGATATTTAAAATATGACATTTTATTTCATTAAAAACATCTGTATTAGTTTGCTAGGACTCTCATAACAAATATCAGAGACTAGGTAGCTTAAATAACATACATTTATGTCTCATGGTTCTTGAGGCTAGAGGTACCCTGTCAGGATCTGCTTCTGACACCACTTGTCAGGGCCCCCAACTGGCCACGTCTCGGGCCTAGCTTAGGCAGGTTCCAGACGTGGACCGCTAAGCTACCTTGCTCAGGAACAGTTTTTCTTAGGTGCCTGAGGGCTATCTACTTTAGCTGGAGAGAGAGAGACAGAGTATCTTAGAGAGAGTCAAGCAGTCTTCTCAGAACAGATAGATCTTAGCCTTTAGCAGAGCTTGGTAATCTTCAGCAGAGACACGCCGTGCTGGCGTTCTGCAGGCAGGAGAGGAGACAGAGTCAGAGTCAGCGTGTCCGTGATAGAATGCGCATGCTCCCGACTGCCTGCTCCTCCAGCCTAATATAAGGCTGAGCTCGTGCCTCTCAACACCACAGGTGTAGAGACTGCCAATTCACCACTGCTCTCATCTTGTGAGCTCTCTCATGCTAGTTAGAACCACATCTCTCTCCATGCCCTGTTCACCAAGGTGTTCCATTATAGGTGTTTCCTATAACTCTCACTCCTCCTAGTCATAGGCTATACAGGCTGCTACAGAACCCAATTAAGGTGTTGACAGTTCTGGTCTCCTCTGAGGCCTCTCTCCTTGGTTTGCAGAGGGCAGCCTTCTTGCTGTGGTCCTCCCTTGGTTTTTGCTTTGTTCACGGTCCCTATCTGTCTTCTCATCTTTTCTTGTAAGGACAGTCCTATTGCATTGAGCCCACTTATATGACCTCATTTCACCTTCTTTCTTCTTTAGGCGCATCTCCAAATACAGTCATTTTCTGATGTACTGGGGTTAGGATTCAACATATGAATTTAGGGGAGAGGACACAATTCAGCCCATGACAGTATCAAACCTTACATATTTACTTGAAGCTTGCTTTTCCTACTTAACATCATAATAGAAAGGCTATTTCATGTCAAGAAATATATATTTTGTCTAAAATAAAGGGTGTAATGGATATAAACTATTATATGTATATATGTAACCTACTGAATTCAGGCAATATGCCTAGTTTAGTTTTTTTCGATTTATTTTGTGCTATTTTAAGCAAAGCTTCAGTGGATACCTGGGTACCAGGTCCTTTCACATGAGACTAATAATGTTCATAGCTTAATGTCTTAAAGTAGAACTGCTTAGGCAAACAATAGAACATTTCAAAGCCTCTTTATTTTATTTTTTCAGCTTTATTGAAATATAATTGTCAAACTAAAAAATGTATATAGTCAACGTGTACAATGTAATGTTTTGATATATGTATGCATTTTGGAATGATTACTACAATCAAGCTAATTTAGCATATCCATCACCTTCAAAGGTTTTTGATATGTTTTATCAGCTAAAAAAAAATTATAACAATTTACACTCATAGGGGCATGTGAAAGAGTTCCCATTTCTTCTTCTAAAGTTTACCACTTAAGTCATTAATTATCATTTTTTAAGTCATTAATAATTTGCTAAAAGAAGAAAATGCTTTTTTATCATTTGAATTTATATTTCTTTGATTACTCATATGGATGAACTCTTTGTTCATGTTTATTGATTATTTGTATTTATTTTGTTAATTAGCCCCTCTGCCTAATTTTAAAATAATGTATTTTCAATGACTCAGGTTTTATATTTAATCCTTTTTAAAATCTAGTATTTATTTTGCTTTGTGTTTGTTCATGGGTGGCATATTGGATTTTTTTCTGCGAGGCAATTGCTATATGCTTCTGAGTTTTCATTCTTTTAAAATTTTTCTTACAGATTTTAATACTAGTATTAGATTTTAATTTATTATACATGCTTATTTATGTTTGGTAGTATAAACCTATAATTATTCTTCTCTTTCAAAATCTTCTTATATATTCTGTAAGTTTAGTATCTATGTGAAGTTGTGAATCATTGTGTTAATTTTTCAGATGAAAATTCCAGTTGGTTTCTTTATATTAAATGTACAGCAAAGACTGGATTTAGGCTAGTTGTTATTTTTCCCCTTTAACACTCAATTTAGAGTTCTTTGAAATTTCACCTATCATTTTTAGGGAGTCTCACTTTGTCACCTTCAGTAGAGTGCTATGATGTCACAGCTCACAGCAGCCTCAAACTCTTGGGCCCAAGCGATTCTTCTGCCTCAGCCTCCGAAGTAGCTGGGACTACAGATGCCCACCACAATGCCCAGCTGTTTTTTTTGTTGAAATTGTCATTGCTGTTTAGCTGGCCTGGGCCAGGCTCAAACCTGCCAGCCTCGGTGTATGTGGCTGGTGACCTACCCACTAAGCTATAGGCACTGCCTGCTTTTGTAATTATTGATAAGATTCTAAGTTGTTGAGCAAAATGCTATTGGCCTTAGTTGTATAAACATGTGCTTTTGATTTTCAGAGAGACTTTAATGTTACTCTTTTCCTTGACATTACTTTTATATTTATCTTACTTTCTATGCCACGTCAGATTATCCTAAGTTTCAAAGAGGGGGTGTCTGATATTAATGAATTGCACCTTTTCCTAATTTCAAGTAAATTATTTGATGTTGGGATAATTTCAGAGACCTGCTAACATTAAAGACAAATACAGTAGGAACTCTGTAAGTTGACCCCTCAAGGCACTGCAACAAACTGGTCAACATATAGAGGTTGTCAACCTAAGGAAGCAGCCCCACAGTACTGAGATGCACATGTGGTCCATGTCTGGTCTATGAAAATTAGATTAAGGAGGTGGCCCGTGTAGGGAGATGGTCATCTATGGAGATTCTACTGTAATTGCATTGGTTTCTTGACTGTATTTTAAGAGGTCATATATTCTTCTTCACAATTCTCTGTTCTAAGTTTTACAAATGTGCCCTTTAGGAAGAACTTTTCTCTCCAGATTTCTTTTCCTCACCACTCGCCTCCATAATCCGGTTGATTTCCATTTATTTTCTTTGGAAAGCCTCCCCCCCAATCATATCTCTAAGTCATATACTTCACCTGCCCTTTTCATGTTCATATCAGTGTACTGCACTATTTTATTGCTTTAATTAGCAATTCCCACACTAGACTGGGAGTTCTGTGAATATTGAAGCTGTATCTGAATTGTTCACCACTGTAGTCCTAGCACAGGGCATAAAGTAAGTAACAATAAACAAATGCTGAATGTCTGAGAACATGGTAATATTCTACATTAAGCCAAATATCTGATGTCTGTTAAGTACCAGCTCTTAAACCCTTTGTGGGTGGTTTATATGTGTGCTTGTGTCCTTTTGGGGTCTGAGGAACAGTGGTAGAGTCCAGAGGTATGATGCCTGTGGTTGCCTCACTGCTCTTAATGATGAAACTGCACGCAATCACTGAGGCATGTCTGACATGCCCGGAAGGAGACAGAAGGATCTTCTATTAGTTATTTAGTTATATTCTATCCAGCGGTGTTCTCTTTTATTTGACTCCCTTTTATTATTTTATTTTATTTTATTTCAAATAACATAAGGGTACAAATTCTTAGGTTACATTGCTCTCACTTCCAAGGTAAATTTCAATTTGTAGGACAGGCCCTCATCTGGGACTGGGAGCCTCCTGAATACCCT
>CAUYQV010037540.1:0-17558 GCA_963574575.1 Galagoides demidoff
GCGCCTGTGGTCCCAGCTACTTGGGAGGTGGAGGCAGGAGACTCGCTTGAGCCCAGGAGTTGGAGGTTGCTATGAGCTGTGATGCCATGGCGCTCTACCCAGGGGGATAGCTTGAGGCTCCGTCTCAAAAAAAAAAAAAAAAAAAAAAGAATGTGACATTTGTTGAGGGCCTACTCCATCCAGAGAGCTGTGCCAGGCACTCAGCAGAGTTACTGCAGGTCATCCTTGGGGCAGCACTTTGGGGCAGGATCTTGCTGATACTTGCAAAATCAGGTGCGCTGGGCCAAAGCTCTGAGCCGATCCTGGGAGGTGCACAGTAGGACCCAACAGCAACCTGCCCTGTGAGGGCAGCGCTAGAGAACAGCTCCTCCCGGGGCCAGGTCTGGACAGCTTTGCCCAGGAGGGACCCAAGGTTGGAGGTGACCACACAATGCCAGCAGCCCCTCGGGGTGCACACCCCTCAGAGCACATTGTGCCCTTGCCCAGGCCATGCTGACGCTGAACGGAGCTCTGCTATGTGGGGGGACCCTGGTCGACCCCAGCTGGGTCATCTCTGCAGCCCACTGCTTTGACAGAATCAAGAGTGGGAAGAACCTGACCGTAGTGTTAGGTAGGTGCCAGCCTGTCTCCTGACCTGAGGGTGGGAATGCCTCAGGCCTGAGAGTCTGGGAAGCATGCTACTGAACTCCACAATCAGACGGATGCCTCTGGAAAGGGAAGTGGGCAGACTCAGTGCAGCTATTGTCCTAGCAGCCCCCTTCCTTCTCCAAGTAAAGCATAAAGAGACTTGGGGGGATCCAATGCCCACTCTGCCTCACCTGAGCAGAGGACCCTGAGGCTGATGCAGCCCCCAAGTGGGTCTCTGCCCTCTGGGTTGATGAACAAGGAGCCTGAGGAGGGTCAGGCCGGGCAGGGAGGAACTATAGAGAATTTGACCCCTCATGGTCAGGATGAGGGGTCACTGGCCTCCAACACCCACTTCCAGATTCACCCCAGTCTCAGCTGCCCTGGGAGCCACAGGGTTCCCAGGAGCAGGCCTGGGGCTCAACCTGCCTTATCTGGGAGGCCAGAGGACAAAGATGAGACCTGGGGGATAGTGCTGGGAGGTGGCTGGACGCAGCTGACCACCCTCCCCATACCTCCAGGCGAGCACGACCTCAGCCAGGAGGAAGGGGACGAGCAGGTCCTGCACGTGGCACAGGTCATCGTGCCAGCCACTTACACCACAGGCAACGCAGACCACGACGTGGCCCTGCTCCGCCTGCACCCCCCAGCCCACCTGGCCACACACGTGGCGCCGCTGTGCCTGCCCGAGGCTGCCTTTGCGGTTCGCGTGCTGGCAGCTGTGCGCTTCTCCACCGTCAGTGGCTGGGGCCGGCTGCTGGAGCGTGGCGCCACGGCGCGGGAGCTCATGGTGGTGGACGTGCCCCGGCTCATGACACAGGACTGCGAGCAGCAGTCGCGGCGCCGGGCAGGTTCCCGGCGCCTCACCGAGAACATGTTCTGCGCGGGCTACCTTGACGGCAGCAAGGATGCCTGCAAGGGTGACAGTGGCGGCCCTCATGCCACGCGCTACCGGGGCACCTGGTACCTGACGGGCGTGGTCAGCTGGGGCGAAGGCTGCGCAGCCGCCGGCCACTTCGGGGTGTACACACGGGTGTCTCGCTACACTGAGTGGCTTCGTGGTCTCATGCGCTCTGAGTTGCGTCCAGACTTCCTGCTGCGGGCCCCGTTCCCCTAACCCAGCTCCTGGCCACCTGGAGATGCCCACACCAATCCAGCCCTCTCCTCTTGGTTTGGGAGGGGGGTCGGAAGGGCAGAAACAGATGCGCAGAGATGAAGAGATGGAGATTTGGGAGGGGACACTGAGACACACAGCCAGGAGGGGATAGGGGGGCTGAGAGAGGCCGGGACCTAAGGAGACAGATGTGGAGCAGGGCACCGGTACCCGGTCCTGGTGGCAAACAAGTAGCATTTACTTTAGGGTCAACCGAGGTCTGCAAATGAACGGTGGAGGGCTGAATCAAGTCACACTGTGTTGTAAATAAAGTATTATGGAACATTTGTTTAGTTACTGTCCCTGGAGCAGTTGAGACAGAGATGTCTGAACAAAACCACCATCTATCCTGCAAAGCCTGACACTGAATGTGTCAGGCCCTCTGCAGAAAGTCTCTGGGCCTAGAATCAGCAGGGACACTGATTCTGGCAACCTCCCAAGCCAGGCCGCCAACACTCTTATAGCCCCAACATGGGCCAGATGCCTGGACTCCAGGCTGACTTTGCTTATACTACAGACAAACCACTGTGTTGGTGAAACTGGAGTCAGCACCTGTCATGAAGGTGGCATCAGCAGACCATGCCCTCATCACCTCTGGGAAAGACAGCTTGCAAATGGACAGATGCTGCAGACTTTTACTTGGGAATTGTGCAAACTAACCCAGGCTGAGGCTAGGGAAGATGCTTTGGCTTCTTGGAATGGAAATCTGGGGACAGGCCAGGAAAGAGAGCTCCCTGAGCTGTCACAGACCTTCACGGCCCCAACATCCAGGCTAACTGCTTGTCAGGAGAGTGGGCAGTCCTGTCTGCACCGTGCACTTCGGGGCCTTCCTCTGATGGGGACCATGAAGCTGACATTCCACATTCCTGCAAAGGCCAACCACACTAAGCAAGCACTCTGTGCACGCCCAGATTTCCCAGCCCCCACCCTGGCATGAGGTCAGGCCATGAGGTGGCCCAGCCTAGGGCGGCCCCCAACACTGGCCTTTCAATGCCCCTGCAGCTGCCCAGGGCCCCTGACATCTCTCCCTGCCTTCTCTTCTCTCCTCCCCCTGCCTCCTCCCCTGCCGGGCCCCCTAAACTTGGAAGACATGAGTAATTGCCTTCACTAGGTTAAACCTTGGATATTCCAGGCCCCTCTGTCCCCCACTATCCAGCCTGCCTTCACAGGGCCTGCTACATAGCCAGGAGACGTGGGGCCCTGTGACTGTGTCCATGTCCAGGGGTCAGCATGGGGCCTAGGAGACAGCACCCACAAGCCTCTCACAGGAGAACCCCTCTCAGCTTGGTCCAATCCATCCTGTACCCAGCAGGACAGCAGGGGGCTTGCGGCAGAGCTCAACTATCCAAGCAGCAGGGAAGTGTTCTTCCTCCCAGAACTATGTGCAGGGGCCAGGTGGTCACAGCAAGGTCACCAGAACCTCTGGCTCCTTGAGCCCCTGGGTCTGAGGGTGGGTGGGAGCAGGTGCAAATCCAGCCTGCAGGAGTCCCCTGGTGGCCTGAGACTGCTGTGTCTAGGCACCACCTGATTGCACTCAGAGAGCAGCCGAGTAGAAGGACAGGTTCAGACCAAGAACAGTACAAAGAGTACAAATCCCACATCCACCACCATGGCCATGGACTCAGTCTTCATCTCTCACTAAACTTTGGGTTTCTGTTCTGGAAAAATGATGAGAAAATGATACCTTTGTCATTTGTCAGGACTGAGAGTTAGATGCAAACATCTGAAAACTACAAAATGAAAATAAAATGTTTTCATTTTATGATAAGACAAAAGTCCCCATCCTGCAGCAGACCCCATCAGCCACCCAGCCCTGCCTAGGGAAGGTGGGGCTGGGTAACCACACTCCCCAGTGTGGTCACTGTCCCCACCTGCCAGCAGGCTCGGCCCCAATCAGGAGGCTGGGATAAGCAGCAGGACAACAAGCTCTCCTGTGCACCCAGGAGAGTGGACTCTGCCCCCGGCAGCCTGTCGCAGTGGGACCCTGCACTCAGCCACACCATGGCGAGCCTGCTGGGCCTTGCCCTACTCAGTGTGTCCCTGGCTGGCCTTCTCCTGCCTGGGGAAAGTGGTGAGTGGCAGTTACCCTTCTGACTGCAGAGGGGGGGCAGGAAGCAGGGAAGAGTAGGCAGTCGGGGGGAATGTGCCCTCAAATCTCCACAGTATGCATGGGGGGTGCCCTGTTTGGCTTCAGGTGGCTGGAGTCAGCTTCATATGGGTGAGAGTCATCAGATGAGTAGATCAGAGGTCACAAAAAGACAAAAACACCGGGACAGGGACAGATAGTGAGATAGAGAAACAGACAGGAAAAGAGAGATAAGGAGAGACAGAGAGAGGCAGGGAGACAGAGAGAGATGATAAGGGGAGACAGAGAGAAAGGGAGACAGAGAAAGAAGGGGTGTGGGGGTGTCAGGCAGTAAGAAGTCTGCCCTCTACTGCCAGAGTAAGGGGCACAGCAGAGGCCTTTCTAGCCAGGGAGGGGTGAGAGGGGTCACCACCCTCAGCTGACCCCACCTGGGAGGGGCTGCCCAAGGTGAGGTTGGACAGATGGGGGCACCAGGATGCCCAGGCCCCTGAGCCTGTCCAGAAGAGGCTCAGAAAGGGGAGAACTCAAGCAAGGCTTGGGGAGACACCAGAGGAGGGGTGGCACCTGTGGCAGGGGCACAGGGTTTAGGGACCCAGGACAGGTTTGCCTCCTAGAGAAAGTAAAACACATAGGGCTCCCCAGGGCACAAGAGAAGAGAGAGCAGCAAGGGATAGACAGCCAAAGAGACCCTTGTGGGCAGAGGAGGGAGAAAAGATGGGGGGTGGGGAGAAATCCACGGGTGTGGGAGGGGAGAGACCCACTTGGGAGAATGGAAGGGGCCTTCTTGCGGGGGGAGGGGGCACCGATGTGGGCAAGGGAGGAAGACTGGACCTACAGAACCATGTTGACCTGGAGGGCCCTCCATTAGAACATACCCGTCTTCCTCCTGGGGTCCTCTCCCTCATGAGCGCCCATAGGAAGCTCTAGTTCCAGGACCCATCTTCTCAGTCCCACCCTTAGCTCCTACCCGTCAGGGCCTCTGTCCCACCCCTAGCCCCACAGAGGTCAGAAAGCTAGTTTCTCTGCTCTGCAGAGCTGCTCCTGCCACCCGAGTACTGGTACTGGTGCAGGCTACCCCTCCCCGCCCTGGCCACACCCTCTCCATCAGGCCATGCCCCTTCTGGGTCACCCCCCTGCCCGGCCACGGAGTGGACACCTGCTTTCACCCTCGGCCCGGCCTGTGAGCATGTGGGTATGGTGGTGGTGCCCCAGTGCAGGCCTGGACCCTGGGAGCCTCCCCAGTCTCCCCTCAGAGACCCTGTCGTCAGCCATCCAGTGTAGATGGGCCTGAAGGCAAGTCCGCTGTCCCAGGAGGTCCTGCTGAAGATCTGTCCTCAGCTCCCTTTGGTGGCTACTACATTGTCCTCACCGGTTGGCGGCCCCTGTTTGCTCGAGTTGCCATAACAAAGTACCACAGACTGGGGGCTGCAAACAGTGGAAATATATCATCTTGCAGTTGAAGGCCGGGGCTCAGAATCAAGGAGTCCACAGGGCTGGTTCCTGCCGAGGCTGCGAGGGAGAGTCTGTTCCGGCCTCGTCCACTTTCAGCATTGCCCACCCTCCCTGGGGACCTGGCTTGCAGACATATCTCCACTCAGACAAATGTCTGAGACTCTGGAGTTTCCTGGTGTTTCATTAACTTCTTACGACAAGTGTACAGAAACCACGGTGTGTTTCATTCTAATGACCAGTCTCACTTTCTTCAGACCAGGAGGTATGGCTGCACAGGGTCCTTAATTTGACTAAAGAGTTGACTTGACTTGTTAATGAAAGCCATTAAAAGTGCCTAAATTTGGTCCAGAGGCTGAGCCTTGAGGTTAGGCCAGTGGCCCAGTCTTTCCTTCATTCATTCATGCAACAATCATTATTAAGAACCTGCTGTGCCCAGCTACTGGGGCACAGCTGTGACCAGCAGGCCGTGCCCCAGACTTTCTGACATGAGGAAAGCAAGACTGGTCATTAGCAACGGAACATGCCAAGGTCTCCATACACTTGTCTTAAGAAGTTAATCTAGGGTGAGCAGATTTTAACAGTTGTAAGCGGGACAACATGGCCGGGGGGTGGGGTGAGGGTGGGGCGGGCCAGGGCAAGGCCTGACAACAACGCAAACTTTGATAAGCAGTTATCGATAATCACTTCTCAACAATTATTTGTTATTATTACAGTTTAACATTATAAAATTAACAAAAATAATATAAAACTCATATTCTGGTGGAAATAGCCACATGGCAGCCAAAAACCGTATATTCCCTTCCTATTCTCCCACCCGCTAGTGCACTCTTTCCAAAAATTGAGACTTTTAAAACACCACAGGATGTGGGACAAAGTGTTAGAAAGCGGGACATCTGGTCACCCTAAGTTAATCAGACCTTCATTGTGAGTAGTTCTGCTCCAGGTGTAGAGACAGCACCAAGCTCATCAATTTGTAACCCAGAGAGTGGATAGTGCCCGGGCGAGAGGTGGTGGGGATGCAGGGCCAGGTAGACATGGGAGGTGCAGCCCTGGAGAGCATGGCTGGGGCCTGAGAGGGGACAAGATGGTTAGCCTTGTGGGTACCTGACAGGGAAGGCACAGTCAAGGACACCCAGTGGGGGCGGTGCCTGTGGCTCAAGGAGTAGGGCACCAGCCCCATATACCAGAGGTGGAAGGTTCAAACCTGGCCCCGGCCAAGAACTGCCAAAAAAAAAGGACAGCCAGGGGCCAGCATGGCCGAGAGAGGTGAGGGAAAGAAATCAGGAAGGGGTAGGCCCAGATACCCAGCCCCGGGGAGCCCTGGGGAGCCCTGGGGTCCATCCCAAGGCCAGTGGGAGTGGTGGGTTCCTGGCATCACTCCTCCACGGTTGCCCATCGCTATGTCCTCATGTGTCCAGCTCCAGCTGGAGTAACCCACCAGCTGGGAGGTGTGAAGAGGACTGGGCAGGGGCTGCATAGGGAGGGAGTTCTCCGTGGGCAACCTCAGGCCCATTATGCAAGCCTTGTCCAGTGTTTTCCAAATTATGATCTGTGAACCTGCTGCATTGCAAGGGCTGGAAGACCCACATTTTACCTGCTCCCCGATATTGTAGAGTAGGGGCCGGAAGACCCACATTTTACCTGCTCCCTGATATTGTAGAGTAGGGGCCGGAAGACCCACATTTTACCTTGCTCCCTGATGTTCTAGAGCACACGCATGTGAACACCACTCTCCTGTTCCCTCCCTACTGTGCAGCGTCCACGCAGCCTAAACGACATGCATTCAGCTTTCTCTTAGCCACCTAGAGCCACGGGGATGGTTCACAGACTTGCTATGAGGGTCAGACCCCACTCAGCCTGACACCCACCCTGCTCTGATCACTGCCCCTCTTTTCCTCTGACTCCCCAAAGGAACTGGCTGGCCCACACTCCAGGCCCTTCTCCTTGGTGCCCATCCCTAAGCTCCTCAGGCTGTGGTCATCTCAACACAGGACCCAGAGTGGAGGCCAGGTGGGCATTCCCTCCAGGGCTTCTCTGCACCTGAGGAGCGAGTGCCCAGCCTCCCATGGAGTTGTGAGACCTGATGCTGAGGGCTGGGCAGCCGCGTGGCAGGCCGTGCGGAGCAGACACACAGGGGCATGGGGCAGGGGCAGCAAGTAACTGGCTGAGCTGGCCTCAGCAGAATAAAGCAGAGGCATAAAAGAAACAGGACTTGGAAGGGAAAGTAATCTGAGATAGGAATGAAGCTAACATTTGTCGAGCACCTTCTGAGCACTGAGCTCAGCACTAGCAGTTTTATGCACTCTCAAAACAACTCGAAGAAGTAGGTGCTCTAATTCCCATCTGCCAGTGCTAAGTAGTGAGTGACCAGGATGTACCTGAGATGCCAGACTGCTTGAGTCTGTAGTCCTGGAGCTCTGAGGTGAGGGGAGACATAGGTCAGGGCTGAAAATATAGGACAGATCAGTGTGGGAGATGTCAACTCGGAGCATCATCTTTATCATGGTGACACTGAATTCTTCAGAGGAAAAAAGCACAAAGAGGACAGAAAGCCACAAAAAAAAATTGAAGGCCTCCCATATCACAATGAAAAGAGGAAGAGAAGTGGTGAGAGAGAGTGGCACAGAGAGAGAGATGGGGCAGCAGGCCCCACACCTTAGCAAGGACACAGAGATTCCCAGTCCAGGGCAATTTTAAAGAGTAGATTATGACCCACTTATAAGGCATGAAAGAAATCAATTCAGTGTTCTTATTTTTTTTTTTTTTTGGGACAGAGCCTCAAGCTATCCCCCTGGGTAGAGTGCCATGGCATCACAGCTCACAGTAACCTTCAACTCCTGGGCTCAAACGAGTCTCCTGCCTCAGCCTTCCAAGTAGCTGGGACTACGGGCGCCTGCCACAATGCCCGGCCATTTTTTGGTTGCAGCCATCATTGTTGTTTTGGCGGGCCCAGGCTGGGGATTCGAACCTGCCATCTTAGGTGTATGTGGCTGGCGCCTTAGCCGCTTGAGCCACAGGTGCCGAGCCTTCAGAGTTCTTTTTAATAAAATAGAATAGAATAAAATAGAAAATTTTGTAGTAAGTACTGTTCTTTAGAAAATAATAGTGAGTACTATTTCTTGAAAGTCGTTTTAATTTTGTGTGTGTGTGTATCTGTGTGTGTCCCAGGACTTGATATAATTGTATTTTTCATGGGTCATGGTCAAAACAGTCCACAACTCCCCACTAAACCAAGGGGGAGTCCTTAAACGGGGGGAGGCAGAGGGCACAGCTCAGAGTGGGGCAGCTGGGTGGCCAGCTGGGGCTGGTGAGAGCACTCAGGGTCTGTGTCATGTCCCCTACTCAAAAGAAGGGTGCCTGGGGCTCAGTGCAAGAGGAGTGGGGGGCTCTTCCTCACAGCTCCCTTCATGCCCGAGGAGAGTCTGGCTTCCTGTAATGAGGCCCCAACAGGACACTGCAGTTCAGGAGAGAGCAGGTAATGGAGGGAGGGTTTTCAACTCTTTGTCCTTCCCTGTCTTCTAGTGTTTATTGATCAGGAACATGCCAACAACGTCCTGGTGAGAATCAGGAGGGCAAATTCATTTCTTGAAGAGATGAAGGAAGGAAACCTTGAAAGAGAGTGTGTGGAGGAGACGTGCTCATACGAGGAGGCCCGGGAGGTCTTTGAGGACAACGACAAGACGGTAAGGGCTGGAGACTGGGGTGCCAGGCCCACTCTGGGCTGGAGGGTGCTCGATGGCCCTGACTTTTCCCTGACGACTCTGGGCACCCAGACATCCATGCCAGGTTTCTGCAAAGAGGGGAGTGATCTGGGGGCTGTCCAGCGTGGAGAGTGGATGGAAGGGCTAGAGGAGTCAGAATGACCTTATTACTGCCCGCAAGCTTTCCAAGTTCTTGGTGATTATGGGGAAAAGAATTCCAGGACGCTGGCGGCACCTGTGGCTCAGTGTGTAGGGCACCAGCCCCATATACTAAGGGTGGCAGGTTGGAACCCGGCCCCAGCCAAACTGCAACAAAAAATAGCTGGGTGTCGTGACAGGTGCCTGTAGTCCCAGCTATTCAGGAGGCTGAGGCAAGAGAATTGCCTAAGCCCAAGAGTTGGAGGTTGCTGTGAGCTGTGACGTAACAGCACTCTACCCACCCAGGGTTACAAGTGAAACTCTGTCTCCAAAAAAAAATTCCAGGATGCACCACATAAGCCAAGCGAGTTATGGACTGTTTTGCTCATGACCCGTGAAAAGTACAATTTGTATCAAGTCCTGGGACACACACACACACACACAGCATTCTGTTCAGTCTCAGCAGAGCAAGCAGGTACACTCGGGGCCGTGGGGTTTTTGTATTTTTACTAATTGAGCAGGGAAGTATTCAAGATGAAGAGGTTGGCTTTACTTAAAATTTGGGTAGTAATTCCTAGAATTGGGTTGCTTCCCATTTTCATACATTATATGATGGTCTTGGAACTATCATGGTGATTTCGAGGGTGATGTTTTAAGCCACGATGTGAATGATATTGTAACTAGCCAAAGTTCACTTAGGGTGGCAGAGAGAGCTCACAGGTTAATCAAAGTGATCAAAGCTCTTCTTGCCATGGGGGTCACCCCTCTAAGAACCTCTGCCTGAGAGGTGTTGACAATAACACCTGAAACCACAGGCAGGCCCCAACTCCCAGTCCCTGCAAGAACAGCCCAGACCTTCCTGCCTGTAACACCCTCCCACGCCCAACTCCTCACCCTACACCCTCCTCCCACCTCTCTTTCCCCTTACTCCTGCCTCCTCAGCAAATAGCAGTGAGACAAGAAGGGGGTGAGGATGGGTGGAAGTCACAACTCTTCTTGTGTCCATAAAGTAACAACATAAAATAAAAAGCTAATTTAAATGCCAGGTGCAGTGGCTCACACCTGTAATCCCAGCACTCTGGAAGGCTGAAGCAGGTAGATCCTTTTAGCTTGGGAGTCTGAGACCAGCCTGAGCAAAAGCAAAACCCAACTCTACTAAAAATAGAAAAATTAACCCAGCATAGTAGCAGGTACCTGTAGTCCCAGCTACTCAGAAGGCTGAGGCAGGAGGATTGTCGGAACCCAGGAGTGTGAAGTTGCTGTGAGCTATGATGAGCCCATGGCACTCACCCCATGGTGACAGCATGAGACTTCATCTATAAAAAACCAAAAACCATGGATGATGAACACGATCCATGGGTTACGGTGGCCAAACTTTTCGTTACCTACCAAACAAACTGAATGTGAACTTAAATATGAGAATTGCTCCAGAACTCTATCATGAGGTGCTGGTTATTGGCAGGCATTGACTGAGTCTATGCAATTGAATACCAGTTCTGGAGTAAGAGAATTGATTTGACTCACCATCCTGGGTGCACCACCCATAAGTTCTCCTTGGTTCCTGGAAACTATTATGATCTCAATGAAATCACAGAGAGAAGATTGTGGCAGGGGTGGTAAAACACACTACAAGTGGTTACAAGGTCATCCACCATCCAGATGGCCCAGAAGGCCAAGACCATGATATTGGCTTCACCCCACCCCACCCCCCCGCGGAGAATCAGCAGAGTAGAAGAGCTAAAGTCCCTGGTATAAAGCTTCCAGAACTAAAACTCAGAATTCCTCATTCTCAATGTGTAACAAAAGATAGTTTTCTGGATATAGGATCATGCTCTGTCACTCATACTGGAGTGCAGTGCACAATACCTCACTGTAACCTTGAACTCCTGGACCCAAGTGATCCTCCCATCTCTGCCTCCCAGCACCTAAGATTACAGGTGTGCACTACCATGTCCAGCTATCAACAGTTTTCTTTTTGGGGGGTACAGATGGGGGTCTTGCTATATCATTCAGGCTGGTCTCAAATTCCAAGTGATCCTCCTGCTTTGGCCTGGGATTTATAGGCATGAACCCTCCAACCCAGCCACATAACAAAAGGTTTTGAAAATCATTCACCTCAGACAACAGCCAGCCTCCTTGATACACTTTATTCAAAGAGTTCCTGAAATGACTTATATCGACCCCACGTTCATCTCTTATCACCTGCAGGTAATGAGTTCTCTGGCCAAACAGACCACTCTCAGTATGGTCTCACTTGAACTTTGAGCTGTTTGTCATGGAAGAAGCATTCCATGCCTACACTGAGCTGAACAAGTCCGTGCAGCTGTAGTAGCAGCAGTTTCAAAAATGACACAAGGCCGGGCTCTGCGCCTGTGGCTCAATCGGCTAAGGTGCCAGCCACATACACCTAAGGTGGCTGGTTCGAATCCCCAGCCCGGGCCCGCCAAACAACAATGATGGCTGCAACCAAAAAACGGCTGGGTGTTGTGGTGGGCGCCTGTGGTCCCAGCTACTTGGGAGGCTGAGGCAGGAGACTTGCTTGAACCCAGGAATTGGAGGTTGCTATGAGCTGTGATGCCATGGCACTCTACCCAGGGGGATAGCTTGAGGCTCCGTCTCAAAAAAAAAAAAGAAAAATGACACAAGGCCACAGGTGGTGATGAAGCTGTGTTCATAGATAAAAAGCTACATGTATGGGCTTCCCCCAACACCTGCTGGAGCATGGGCATCAGCTGTGACACTGTGCTGTCAGAGACCCAGAACATCAAGGTTATTTCTGTTTCCTGCGATGAAACCTAAAGACAAAAAGAAGAACACAGCAGCCACTGATGTGATGGAAAGCGTAACAATTACACTTACATTTAGAAAATTGCCTTGTTCACAGTGTCAGGGAGAAAGTATTCAGTTTCTATCACAAAGTTTGATAATAGCTGTAAGTTCTTTTTAGATGTACTTTATCACATTTAATAAGTTCCCTTCTATTTATAGTCTGCTGATAGGTTTTTTTTTTTTAAGAACCATGAACCCAGGAGGTCCCTGTGGCTCAAAGGAGTAGGGTGCTGGCCCCATATACCGGAGGTGGTGGTTCAAACCCAGCCCTGGCCCAAAACTGCAAAAAAAAAAAAAAAAATACTCATGAATGGATGGATATTAAATTTTGTTCAATTATTTTTCTACATCAGTTGATAGGATTGTGTGGACTTTCTTCTTTACATTGCTAATATGGCAGATTACATTATGGATTTTCAAATGCTGAATCCAGCCTTTGGTGCCCCAGATAAACTTACTTGGGCATGGTGTACTATTCTCCATTTGCACACTGCCGTATTCAGTTTGCTAATATTTTGTCGACGATTTTTATGTATGGCTTTTTTTTCAAGCCTGTTTTGTTATGTTGTATATTAATTTTTATTTAGCTCAAAATATTTTCTTACTTAAGACCTTCTTTTGACCTATGGATTATTTATAAATGGTCAGAGTTCTTGGAGTTTTCTAGTTATTTTTCTGTTCCTTATTTGTAGTTTAATTCCACTGTGGTCAGAAAAGATACTTGTCCAGAATATAAAAATAACTATGTAGTTCCCTGTGGAGCTTTCTGATTCTGTAAGAGCATTCTCACTGATTTAAGACCCATCCCAATCCAGTGTGATCTCATCTGAATCCTCGCCTTACTTATGTCTGCAAAGACCATATTAACAATTAAAGTTATATTCTGAGGTTCCAGGGAGTGTGAAGTGGGGCAGGGCACTACTCAGCTACAACAATGAAACAAGTGAAGACTATGAATATTTTTTCATGTAATATAGACTCTCAATAGCCTGTTTTAAGCTAATTAGCAATTAACATTTTTTCAACTAACATAATGATTAACGACAAGCAAGCGATCATTTCAGGAATTTTTAGCCTAGGTATATTAACTAAAAACTATTCACTGATCAGCTAGAGAGTAGCAGACAGCAAACCATTCTTGGTATAATCTGTTTCTAGGTGATTAACTTGAAAATAAATATTCACTATTCAACAAGCATGTTGAACTGAGATGATTATAGCCATATCTTCACAGATGCAGATCTGAATAGCTCCCGCCATACAGTAAATGGTTCTAGAACAATCACTCCTGGAAGTGACCTCCATTGGGGAAAATACCCTGTTTAGGTTACATTACTGGATTATGGTCGTTATTCATATAAATTGTCTCTGTTTTTCCTAATGCATTTTTAATTTTTTTCTTTTAGAATGAGTTCTGGAATAAATACAAAGGTGAGATTTCTTTCTGTTTTAAGTGAGAGGAGTTCATTAAAATATTTGAATTTTGAAAATACTTCCTATAGGGTGGTGCCTGTGGCTCAAGGAGTATTGCGTCAGCCCCATATACCAGAGGTGGTGTGTTCAACCCCAGCCCTGGCCAAAAAACTACAAAAAAAAAAAGAAAAAGAAAGAAAACGTCGTTTCCTGTACTTCCTTTCTTCTCTGAGTTTAATCTCATTCATTTAAGACTTTTCTCCTCAGGGTGTTTCCGTAACTGTTACTGTAAAATGGGTTTTACTGAAATTTTATACTAATTCTAGTTTTGTTATTTACTTAAATACAGATTTTAGTCAGTTCATCCTTATTTGAGCACACCAAATTCCATGATTATTTTTTAAAATACAAGTGTATTTGGTAGAGACAAAAAATAGAATCAGAAAGACTGGATTCCCTGTGAAGGTAACCCCTATGATGTAATGATTATAGCATCTGAAATGGTCTCAGTCATGATAATAGTATTTCTGACTTCTCAGAGTGACAGCTGGACCTGCCTCTAAATTAGATTATTATAAGAAGCCCCGTGCTAGTGATGCACACTAGTCTTTGCATTTGGCATTCTCATTTTGCCCCCAGATAATTTGGAAAGAGGAACCCCAACATCCTCTCCTGTGAAGGCCCAGCCCAGAGGTGAGTGTCCAGAACTCATCCGTCTTCTGTCCTTCTAGCTGGTGCCCTCTGGTCACCAGCCCAAGGCCAGATAGGAAGAACTATTTACAGAAAAACAGGAAGCATCTCAAGTTACCCGAAAAGTGTGTGCCGAGATTAACACAGCACAGTCACTGGTTTCCAAACCCTTCTTTGCAGATGGCGACCAGTGTGAGAGCAGCCCCTGCCAGAACCAGGGCGCGTGCAAAGACGGCCTGGGCCAGTACACCTGCACCTGCTTGGAAGGGTTCGAGGGCAAGAACTGCGAACTGCGTAGGTTCCTCAGCTCATGCACCTTCAGGAGCAGTCAGGGAAGAGGGAGAAGCTCAGAGCCCCAGGAAACAACCCTGGGTCGTGTCTGACTTCAGAGTCCGCACCCTGTTCCACTGCCCTACTTGTCAGGGTGGGTGTGACAAGACAGACACGTCTCTGTTCCTCGGAGGCCTGTGGGCACTCGTGACGTGTCCAGCCCAGTCCTGTGCAGACAGGAGCTGACTCTCCCTGGGGAGGCGTGTCCTTGTTACTCACCTTCCTGCATCCTGCAAGTGTTGGGAACACTGAGATTGTGCCATTATGAAAAACCAGACACTTTTAAGTAATTCTACATGAAAAACATGCTGAGAGTTTTCTCTAAAACTCTAATACTAATTTTTAATAAAAATTAGGCTATTAGATCAGTTTTACCTAAAGAGAAAAATATCTATTTCTTTTAAATTACTGACTTTATAATCTTTAGGCATGGTTCTTAGTTAGGATTTCTTTTGAATTTTTCCTGGTAAGAATGTCAGTCGTGTATCATTTCATTAGAAATTCAGAGTCGCCTTCCTCCGCACTGTTTGGCTAACTTATCAGGCATAATATCAAGTAGACCCCCAGCTATTGTGGATGTTTCTAAGATTCTGTCAGTGTTGATTTTTGCACTGGAATTACTTTTACAGTAACTTGCTATAGGTGTGTCTGGATTCTATATACACTAGAAGTAGGTTGGACAGCCTCAGCCTTCTTGAGGCCAGGGCTGCTGCCTTGCCCAGGTTACAGGACCTATGGGCAGGTCTAAACTTGGACCTGGGGCCGGCCTGACTCCAGTCCACTTGCTTACATCCACAGCTGTCCCTCTCATCTGCTTACACCAAGCAGAGCCCCAGTGTCCAGTCCCCACAGTGGGACGTTACTCTCACAGAGTGCCCGAGGAGCCTGAGCCTGGCAGACGTGGCCACCTCCCTCCTGCTCCCTCCTGTGCATCTGCACAAACTTGGCCCCCTGCTCCAGCCCAGTGCCTGTTCTATGACTGGCCAGGAGATGGACGGAGCTGGCACTCTCTGGCCAGCTGCAGCCTGGGTTTCCCTGGCCTGTCTTATGAGCCAGTGTTCATGTCTTACAGTTACACGGAAGCTCTGCAGCCTGGACAATGGGGACTGTGACCAGTTCTGCCGAGAGGAGCAGAACGAGGTGGTGTGCTCCTGTGCCAGTGGGTACACCCTGGGTGACAACGGCAAGTCCTGCATCTCTACAGGTAGGAGGCTCATCGGGCCACTCACCAGATGCCCCCGGGTCACAGAGACTAGCCCAGGGGAGCAGGTCAGCATCTCTGGGCAGGCCTTGCAGGTGGCAGCTCTAGGAGAAGTGGAGCTCTGGTGCCCTGGGCTCAGGTTGTTCAAACACGAGGTCTGGAAACAGACCTTTGTTTCTGTGAGCCACGTGTGCTGTTAACCTCAGTTCCCTTGTCTGAAAAATTAGCCAATACTCTTACCTGACTCCTTGGGGGAGGGGACATGGTGAGGACCCTGACTCTGCGTGGTGACGGGTGACCGCCCATCCAGGGGCAGCCCATGTATCTTGCTGCCACCAGAAAGGGCAGGGCCCAGGGTGGGGGCCTGGAGGGGACCCAGAGCACCCCCAGAACAGACCTCTTTTCTGGACATCTGAATTTATTCTTCAACTTGGCGAGTGTGACAAAAGGCTCCCAGAGGACAGTGACCACAGGGCAGACCAGGGAGACAGACTCCCTGCCATGGACGCTGTAAGGGCTAAAAGGGGCCTGAGGTGGGCTCCTCACACACTGGCAAGCACAGGTCAGTCTCTGGGGCCAGTCCCTGCATCACTTACTCTGCCTCTCAGAGACCCCAACTCACCAGGCCTGGCGCCACCCAAGGGTGTGTTTGGAATGCAGGGTGCCAGGCCCCATCAGGAGCCACAGGTGACCATCAGCACACGTGCAGAGTGGTTTCCTGCCAGGCGGCTGTGACAACTGTCCCTCCAGGGACTCAGCACTCCTGAGTGGTTCTGTCACTACACCCTCATATTCTTCTGGTTCAAAATTACCTATTTTAAGAGATAAATAACCAGGAAAAAGTTGGTTCCAAACATATCCTTCCAGTATTGCTTCAGTCACGTGACATGGAATCCCTCAGCCAGTGAGGACAGTGTGGCTCCTGCCCCTATTGGCAATGGCGTCTCCACCTAAGCTGGTTCAAAAATATTTTACCTGGTGTCATTTCCTGACATGATGTAAGTATTTTTAATTCCAGGAATAATCAGAGATCAATTTAATATCAAGCTTGATGTTTGAAAATAAAATCAGGTAAAGTGCTTCGTAGTTTGAAGGTTCTGTCCTAAATCACAGGTGACCCATTCATAGCACTCAAGACGGTGATTACAACTGATAGTGTGGAGCTTACAGGGGCAGCAGGGCCTTTATCGCCAGCTGAAAATTCACTGGTGTCACTCCAAGGCAGGGGCTGCTTTGGACCTTGAGAGCACGGCAGATAGAAAACCAGGCTGTGCTCATCGGGTCTCAGCACGTGACACGAGGCCACTGCGCCCTGTCTTCTTCTCTTCTCCCACCTCCCCTCCCTAGCTGGCGATGGGACAGAGGGAACTCCCTCACGCCCACCCTGTGCCCCTTAGACGCTGTCACGCACGGCACTTGTCTCCTTCTTACACCTCAGGTTGTTTGCTTATGTTGTTCCTTCTGCCTGGAAACATTTTTCTTCAATATTTTTATTACAGAAATTTTTTAAACACACAGCAAAATTAAAAGAACTTCACAGGAGCCCCTATAGCCACTGCTGCTCCCACTGCTGGGTCCTTTGTGTGCCTCACTTACAGGCGCTGGCCCTGCCCGTCCTGACTTCCTGGTGCATTTCCAGGCAAGCTGCAGGCCTCTGTGTGTGTCCCCAGCACTCCTGCATGCTGACAAGGTCCCATGTTCACAGGTTGTTACTTGAGGTACAGTCAACACACGAACAACTACATTTACCTGGAGACAGCCCCTGCTATACTGTCCCCTGGTGAGCTGTCTGGAGCATGGGAGCTCTTTTTTTTTTTTTTTTGAGACGGAGCCTTAAGCTATCCCCCTGGGTAGAGTGCCATGGCATCACAGCTTATAGCAACCTCCAACTCCTGGGCTCAAGCGAGTCTCCTGCCTCCGCCTCCCAAGTAGCTGGGACCA
>CAUYQV010037542.1:0-14401 GCA_963574575.1 Galagoides demidoff
TCAATTTTATTTAATTCTGCTCTAATTTTAGTTATTTCTTTTCTTCTGCTGGGTTTGGGGTTGGAATGTTCTTCCTTTTCCAGTTGCTTGAGATGTCCCATTAAGTTGTTGACTTCCTCTCTATCTGTTGTTTTGAGGAAGGCTTGAAACACTATAAATTTCCCCCTTAGGACTGCCTTTGTGGTACCCCAGTGGTTCCAGTAATTCTTGTCTTCATTATTGTTTTGTTCCAATAATTTGGTAATTTCCTTCTTAATCTCATCTATGGCCCAGCTATCATTCAGCGTGAGGTTATTTAGTTTCCATGATTTTATATGAGTATATAGATTCCTATTGTTACTGAGTTCCACTTATATTCCATGATGGTCTGAGAAAATACAAGGAATGATTTCTATTCTTTTTAATTTGCTGATATTAGACTTGTGACTTAAGATGTGATCAATTTTGGAGGATGTTCCATGGGCTGATAAGAAGAATGTTTATTCAGTTTTGTTAGGATGAAATGTTCTGTAGATGTCCATTAAATTCAATTATTGAATGGTTAAGTTTAAGTCTATAATTTCTTTGCTGAGTTTCTTATTAGAGGATCTATCCAACACTGTCAAAGGGTTTTTTAAATCTCTGACTATTATAGTGTTGGAGCAAATCAAGTTGCTCATGTCTGTTTGAGTGTCTCTTATAAATTAAGGTGCATTCTGGTTGGGTGCATAAATGTTAATAATTAAAATCTCATCATGTTGAGTGTTGCCTTTAATAAATATGAAGTGACCATCTTTATCTTTCCTTACTTTTGTTGGTTTAAAGCCTATCGTGTCCGTGAATAAAATTGCAACACCTGCTTTTTTTTCTGATTTCCATTTGCCTGAATTATCGATGACCATTCCTTCATCCTGAGTCTATATTTATCTTTTAAGGTAAGATGAAATTTTTGTATGCAGCAGATATCTGGCCTGAGTTTTTGTATCCAGTCAGCCTTCCCATGCCTCTTTATAAGACAATTTAAGCCATTCACATTAATATAAGGCTGGTAGTATTTTGAGTACCGAGTTTTTCAAAAGTCCAGTGAACATTTTTAATGCTCTCACCACTCTGGAAGTTGGAGTTTGTCAAAAGTTTCTGAGTGAGTTTACTTTGGTGGTAGAGGATAGTGCTGGTCATTATGGAGGATAGGTCTGAGAATATCTTGGAGAGTTGGTTTAGTTATGGCAAATTTCTTGACATGTGAATGTCATTTAAGTATTTAATTTCTCTATCATAAATGAAACTCAGTTTAGCTGGATACAGGATCCTGGGTTAAAGGTTGTTTTGTTTTAGAAGATTAAAGGTCGATGACACCCTCTTCTAGCTTGAAAGGTTTCAGCAGAGAGATCTGTAGTCATTCTAATGTTCTTCCCCTTGTAGGTTATGGTTTTCTTATGTCTGGCTGCTTGCAGGATTTTCTCCTTCATACTAACTTTGGTGAAGTTAATTATAATGAACCTGGAGATGTTTTATTTGGGTTGAATAGTGTTGGGGTTCTGACACTGTCTGCTATCTGAATTTCAGAATCTCTTACCATGTTTGGGATGTTCTCCTTGATTATTTCTTACAGTAGAGCATCTGTGCCTTTCAAAGCAACCTCATTGCCTTCAAGAATACCTATAAGGCAAATATTAGTTTTCTTTGAATAATCCCAGAGCTCTCTGAGAGAATAATCCATTTCTGCTTTCCACTTCTCTTCCTGTTTGAGCATTTAGGAGCGTTCAAAAGCTTTGTCTTCAATGTCAGAGATCCTTTCTTCTGTCTTCTCTATTCTGTTACTGAGGGATTCTATTGTATTTTTCAGATCTTTGAGGGCTGCAAGTTCTTACCTCAATGTGTCAAAATCTTTGGTGATTTTTGTCTTTGAATTCATTAAATTCTTGAAAACTTTGCATTAAGAATATTGAACTTACTTTTCTAACTTTATCACCTGGAAGTAAAGCTTTAATTATCTTGGAGATACTTTTACTCATTCTTCAGATAGGCCAGATAAGTGAAGTGTTACTTTGTTTTATTAGTTATTTCAACCACTGAATTAATAGGAGTTCTGTAGACTCTTTAAAGAGAAATAAAATGCCATGACTCTTTTGACCCTTCCATAGGGCACATCTTGCTCAATTCTTCTCAGCATCAAGCATCTTATGGCTCATTCAGTTCCATTGAATGAAAGGGTGCTACAGACTGAATCATCACCACTTCCTTTGAGGTGTGCACTAAAGGTCAGCTTTGCTTTATTTTCAAGAGCTTGTTAGAGACTTAAGTATAGTAATAAGTGGAGGTCAATTCAAAACCTTCAGTGTACAGCTCTAGTTCTGGGAGACTGCATGCATACTTTTCAGGACATCAGTTTCCAGATTTTCAGCTTCCATAATGTGCCCTTTTCTAAATTTGATATCTCTGGGAATAAACCTGGATCCCTTGTTGGAATGCTCTAGATTTTAGTCAATTCAGGGATATGGGGAACCTTTTTGGAATAGTCTGAATCTAGGACATCAGTAGCAATATGGGAGACATGTGGCTATCCTCTTACATGTAAGTGGGATTTTTGATGGACTGTCTTATTTTTTTCTAGATCCAGTAGATAAAATTCATATGTAAAATTTTACATGATTTCTTTCAGATTTGATGTGTTTTGTATGATTTCATTCAGATTTGCTTTCTTAAAAAAGGTTGTAAAAGGCTATTTATCCAATCATATTATGGCACATCTATTCCTCTTACAGCCTAGTCTCACTCTTTCATCTTTGAAATGTTCATTTATTTCTATTGTATTTAAAAGAAAGTAAATTTATTTAGAGTTGTGTTTAGTATTTTAGATATTAAGCTAAAAAATGCAAGGGAGTAAGTAGGTTTTTTTAAAGTTTCATATTAATATGTTGGTACATACAATTACATTACATAGTGTCCTTTTGTAAGGTTAAATTCTGAGCTGTAGTGGTGCCCATCACCAAGGAAGTGTGCAATATGCATGCTTAATATACCTGCATGGAATTAAATGAACCTCTCCTCCCAACATGAATTTAATTGAGTTTTTCTCTCAGGTGTACATGTAGTTGTTAATCTACTAGTTCCAATCTACTACTAGCTAGATACACGTGGTGCTTGCTTTTCTGTTCTTGTGATACTTCACTTAGGAGAAAGTTTTCTAAACCCATCTAGATTGTTAAAAAGGATATGATATGTCTATCACTTTTTATGGCAAAATGGTATTCCATGGTAAACATATATATCAATGTTTATTAATCCACTTGTGGGTGGATGGACATTTGAGTTGTTTCCACAACTTTGAGATTGTTGGAATTGGTGCAACCCCTTCCCACCTACTCCCCACTTAAATTAAGGTTTTCTCTCATGGGAGCATATAGATTTTAATCTACTAGTTCCAGTTTAGTACTGGGTGCATGCAATGTTTGTTTTTCCATTCTTATGATACTTTACTTAAGAAAATGGTCAACAGTTCCATTGAGTTGTTGCAAAAGATGAATAATCTTCATGTTTTTATGGCTGAATAATATACCATGGTATACACATACCACAATTTGTTAATCCATCACCACATATATACATTCACCTTATTTTCTTCATGTGCCCACATTCCTCTTTATAACTGAATCAGTTAAGGTCACAGAAGGTGTCATCTTCCAGTCAAATTGGTATTGTTACGTAATCAACAGATTCCACCCACTATTCATTTGTCCCTTGAGAAATGACAATGTTTAATGATCTAAAGAAGTCTCAAAGAGAAATAGGTGTAGGATGATAGCCTATTCTACACCATGGGATGGTTTCCCTATTAGAAGTTTAATTATTCTCAGATGTCCTCACACATTCGGTTGCTTGCTCCAGTCCTTCCCATAGATTCCTCTGTGATAATAAAGGTAAAATTCCAAAATCTTTCAAGGCCTTAAGATACCTGGCCTCCATCTACCTACCAGAACTCAGTTCCTACAACTCTCTCCCCTATTCACTGCATTCCTACTATACATACCGCCACCCCTCACTAGCCTGAAAATGGGAATCCAATGCCAAACTTAGAAGTCACACATTTTTGTACTAGACAAAGTTACATGCAAATTATAGTCACTGAGCCTTGAAATGACAGTTATAAGCAAATTACATGTAAAAGAATTCAGAATTAATTATGCATATTATGGGCGAAAGATTAAATCAGTTATGGTTTTGCTAAAATTCACATTTGTCACACATTATGCTTTAATGAAAAATAATCTGCTTTTAAAAGAATTGAAAAGTTTTCACAGTACATAATTTGAGATTGAAATATTTTCAGCTATGAGTCAAACTTAAATGAATTGAAATCCAATTATAACAACAAAAATATATAAAAAGCTACTGAAGGAAAAATACTACAAGATACAACAGTTTTAGCTCTTTCATTTAGCTTTTATATTTGGAGTTAATTTTTACATGTGAACATTGGAGGAAATCCAACTTTACTCTTTTGCCTGTGGATACATAGTTTTCCCTGAACCAGTTATTGATAAGACTATTCTTTTCCTACTTAAGTGATTTATTATCCTTGTTAAAAATCAATTTTTCATAAAGGTGAGGGTTTAACTTTGGAGCAATAATTCAAATTGTTGATCTGTGTCTATCTATACATCAGTGCCTGGTCAAATTTTATGAGAACTTTTTCAACCACATTGTGTAATATCACTTTTATTAGGTAGTAGTAATAAGTCAGCATAGTGGAAGGTCTTGAACTTCATTTTTTGCTCTTGAAGGAGCTCTTTACCAGCTTAGGTCTCAGTGATTCTAGGACATGAGGGAAAGTCATGCTTAAAGAGACAGAGTCCATTCTTTTCCTTTTTCTCCATTTAACTCTACTTTGTCACCCAGCACCTCCCTCTTCAGTTCTATTTCCATAGATTGTGGCCACAGGCTCTGGCTGACTGAGTTTGCATTTACTATTTTATTAACTCATTATAATTCATAGAATCATCTGTATATTTTTACTACCTAGGAAAGAAAATATTAGGTCTGAGCTATCAGCTCTTCTCCTTGGATATTAAGGTAACCTGTCATCTTTCAGTTCTTAGTAGATCCTCTCTTAGCCTCATACCTGTTCTTTTTGTAACACTGGGACTGATCCTATTCTTAGCACATCTACCTTACAGGTGTAGGTGGATGCTGGTGGTATCAGCGGGGTGCTAGACCCTCCAGGTGGTGCAGGCAGCTGTGATCCCAGTAGAAAGCTAGTTGCCAGCCTTCTGGGTGGCTCCTGTGCTCTAGTGGGGACAGTAGCAGTATGCCAGCTCCTGGGCCCTTGGGTGGCACATTTGGGGGGAAACTAATGGTGGTGGGCAGGGCAGGCAGAGCACATGTGCAGGAACTATTGGCATTGGCCAGCTGGGCAGGCCTGTTCTCAGGCCTCTGGATTGCATGTGGGGTAGTAGGTTCCTCAGGAACCTGGATTGCATATAGGGACACCAGTGGTGGCAGTAGCTAAAATGGGCAGGTTAGCTCTGTCTTAGGGCTTTTGCACAGTGCTTGCAGATGCTGGCCACAGCCAGTCAGGTAGGCTTGTTCTCAGGCAACCGCAGGGCACAAATGAGTGAACCAATCCACAGGCTCCCTGAAGGTATGCACAGGTGCACAGCCTGGAGGGGTAGGGCTGCTGTCATAGGCAGTGATCTCAGTCAGATGGTCCCAGGCTCTGCAAAGAATGCACCTATCCTCCCTTTGTTTTGGGGGAAGTATCCCTCATGGACCTCACCACCTATTCCCACATTATTTATTGGGCTGTCTGAGCTAGAGTCTTGGGGTCCCAGCCACACTACTGGATGAATGATGCTTTAACCCCTAGGGGCACATAGGGGATGTCAGCAGAGTTCCAGAGATGTGCAGGGGCCTACAGGCCCATAGGGCAGGGTGTAGCCCACTATGGCTTGGCTCTTATAGTGGCACTGACCTGCAGCAGCTAGCTTCTCAGGATGGAGCTGGACTCTGTATAAAATACCTCTCTGGAACATTGCAGTCATATGGCCTCCAGGCAGCTCCCTATACCAGGATCAGGGCCTGTGAGGGCTGAGGGCTCTCCTGTGGCTAGGATGGCAGGGGGTCCTGGGGGACTGTGCATCACTGGGGAGGGGGAGTCTGTCCTGGCTCTGAGCTGACCCTGGTCAGGCTGGTGACTTCTTTTCCTTTCCTCTCCTTGCCTCTGAGGATCCCTGTCACTTCCCTGAGAGGATTCCTTCAAGGATTAGGCATCTACTTGTTTTGGTACCTCTTATGGAGGCAGCAAGTGCTGGGCGCCTCTGTTAGCCATCTTGATGATGTCTCTGTTGGATAAATATGAAGGAAGGTACGCAAATATTTTTAATCCAGCACAATCACCCTCTGGCTGCATTCTTTTCATACTCCTCCTCCTGCAAAAACACACCACTCACTACTCTCTAGACCCCAAAAGTTTCATTGAATATGGCATCAGAGACAGGGCTGAAGTACAGGTCTGCCATTCCTCATGGGTATGCTCATCGTAAATCATTTCGTACTATTGAAAGTTATAAAATTATGATTTGAACCATCCAAAGTCAGGGATCCTTAGTATTTGGTAAGTTGACATGTGGAGAGGCTACAAATGGGAAACAAGCATGTGAACCCAGAAAGCCCTAGATCTTTGTGATTTGATTTTCTTTTGTTTATCTCTCATGTTGGTTTTACTTTGGCTTCTGTGGAGCAGCAGTGCCCTTTCTCCCCAGTTTCTGTATCATTTTCTTCACTGGCCTGTCACCTTCCTGTCATCCTCTTTCAGGGCCTCAGACTTAGACTACCAGTCTTCTGGAAAGCCTTTTGGTTTTCATTCTTGTTCTCTCTGGGTTCTGTCAGCATCCACTCTCCTCTCGGTTCCAAGGTATCCTACATGTTTTAAGAGTTGTTGTTTGGCAGCAGCACTCCCATCTGGATTCAGGATCTGTATCAGTTCTCTATATGGCTGTGTGACAAACCACTTCAAAATTCAGTGTCTCCAAACAACACTTGTTTTCTTCACAATCTGCAGTCTTAGGCAGGGCTTAGAAAGGCCAAATAATTTCTTCTCTACTTGGCAGCAACTGAGGTGACTTGAAGCTTGGGACTAGACTCACCTAAAGGCTTGTTCATCCACATGGCTAGCAGCTAAAGCTGGCTTATGAATGGGACTCTAGCTGTAACACCTACTGGAGGATTCACCCTGTAGCTCGGGCTTCCTCACAATATGGTATCTGCATTGTAAGGACAGGCTTCCCTAGAGATGGAAAGTCAGGTGGAAGCTGTGATATATGTTCTGGCCTAAACTTACCAGTCACACAGCAGTTCCCACCATATGATATTCACTAGAAACCAGTTAGTAAACTCACATCCAGGAGAAGAAATTCATGAGAGAAATGTCAAACAGTTTGTAGTCAAGTGGTATTTACTGGGGGGGGGGGGGTAAGGGTCTTCCAGTGAGGATTGGAAAACCTGCTACCAGTGGTTCTCAACCTTCCTATTTCCATGACCCTTTAATAAAATTAATTTCATAATTTTATGGTTGGGGGTCACCACAGCATGAGGAACTGTATTAAAGGGTTGTGGCATTAGGATAGTTGAAAACCACTGTGCTATACAAATACTAAAGAAGCTGGTAGACATGTTTTGAAACCAGCACTTTTTGCATTTTCCAAATCATATAATCATTATATCTAAAGGAAAGTAACTTGTTCCAACTCAGTATCACTGAAATTCCACAAATATTTTTGGTGGTGGTGGTTTTTTGGTATGTTCCCTTATTTTGTATAAAGTAACAAAGTATTATATGATAGTGAATTAAGACATTTTAGTTCAAATGAAAATTAAGGATTTTGTCACTTTTATATTGTTACAAAACACATGTTGAAGAAATTTACCATAACTAAATCAGCTCTCCAAGATATTCTCAGACCTATCCTCCATAATGACCAGCACAATGCTCTACCATCAAAATAAACTCACTCTGAAATTCTTGACCAAACTCCAATTTCCACAGTGGTGAAAGGATTTAAAATGTCTACTGGACTTTGGAAAAACTTGCCACTCAAAATGTTACCAGGCTTATCAATACTCTCAATTAATGTGAATGGCTCAAATTTTTCTCTTAAGAGGCACAGCTTGGCTGACTGGATACAAACACTCAGGCCAGTTATCTGCTGCATACAAGAATCTCATCTTACCTTAAAGGATAAATATAGACTCAGGGTGAGAAGGGATGGACATCTACAATCCGGACAAACAGAATCAGAAAAAAACAAGGGTAGCAATTTTATTTGCAGGTACATTAGGCTTTAAACCAACAGAAGTAAGGAAAGACAAGGATAGTCACTTCATATTTGTTAAGAAAAACACTCAACATGATGAAATGTCAATTATTAACATTTATGCACCCAACCAGAATGCTCTTCAATTTATAAGGGTGACCCTAACAGACATGAGCAATTTAATATCTTCCAGCTCCACAATAGTTGGAGATTTTAAAACTCCTTTGGCAGTGTTGGATAGATCCTCCAATAAGAAACTAAGCAAAGAAATTATAGATTTAAACTTAGTCATTCAACAATGGAATTTTACAGACATCTACAGAACATTTCATCCTAACAAAACTGAATGCACATTCTTCTCATCAGCCCATGGAACATCTTCCAAAATTGATCACATCTTAGGCCACAGGTCTAACCTCAGTAAATTTAAAAGTATAGAAATTATTCCTTGTATTTTCTTGAATCATCACACAATAAGAGTTGAACTCACCAATAACAGGTATCTGCATACTCATACAAAGTCATGGAAACATTGTATTACATCTCAGCCAGCCTTGTTCTTGCATCTGAGAGTTGGCTTGGAATCAGCTAGACAGAACTCAACAAGGGTGGTCTGACTCTATCCCAGGAGTGTCTGCTTCTCCTTCTGGAGCCACTGGGTTGTCATACCATGCTCTATCCCTTATCAGAGGCAGAGGTTGAGGTTGGTGAACAGGCTTAGGCAAGACCTGTCAACCCAGTGCCCCTTCTCTCTATCTCATTCTATTGGTTCAATCAAGTCACAATGCTGTGACCAAGGTCAAGGAGAAGGATAGTGTGGTCCAAGAGGGAAGAAATGTAAAGACACAAGGCAAATGACATGGTGTATAGAAGGATGAAGAATTGGGATCAATGATTTCATCTCTGCAGACTAGAAAGTATGGGGGAAGAGAGCTAAGTAAGACTTTATAGCAGCAGTTTCATGGCCAGTCTTGTCTATCTGGTATGACAACCCACTGGCTCCAGAAGGAGAAGCAGACACTCCTGGGATAGAGTCAGACCACCCTTGCTGAGTTCTGTCTGGCTGATTCTAAGCCAACTCTCAGATGCAAGAACAAGGCTGGCTGAGATGTAATACAATGAATTGAAGCCTGCTGAGATCAGAAGGCTTTGGACTAACCCATGGACCCATGAGAATCAATGATTATTACTTTAAGTTACTGAGTTTTGTGGTGATTCCTTATGTAGCTTTTTGGAGGCAATGGCTAATTGATACACATGCCAAGAACTTTGAAAACATGAAACAAGTCAAAATTCTGGCTTGTCCCTTTTATGTTGGTTCTAGTAAAAAGTTCTCACTCTATTCTGTGTCTAAGAACTCACCCTCAGGACTGAGGGCATATTATTTTTACCTTCCTTAGCTTAGATATAAGCCCTTTTCTACAGTTCTTCAAGACTGAGGTCCTGATTCTCAATATTCTTCCAAAGTAATAAGCAGAATTCTGCCCACTGGTGCCAATGTCCTTAGCAGGGCCCAGCCTGGCCTGAATACCTGGATCCACACACTACTGTACCTGAGCTCTGGCATGAAATATTGAACAAGTTTTTCAACTAGCTTGAGTCTCAGTTTTGTTGTTTGTAAAATAGGGATAATAATGGCAGTGCATTTGTCATAGCGTTTAAAGGAAAGGCACATAAAGCATGAAGTAGAATTCTTGCCATAGTGAGCTCTCAGTAAATGTTGGCCTTTGTTTAGAAAACATTGTGTAGCAAATCTGAAGTTGCTACCTTTCTAAGAGTCTGTTTGCATGTATGGTCCTTGGCTGGTGGCTGGGAACTTGACACTTAACCCATCATGTAAGAAATAATGGTGGTCCACTCTGCATGAGTTATTTGTGCAAACAATTGGTTATTTTGAACATCTACTTCTCTTCTGAACATGTGGAATATTCTGGGTAAAGGATACTTGTGGTAGGCTCCCCAAAATGTCTATTCTAATCTCTAGAGTCTGTGAATTTGTCATGTCACATGGTAAAGGGGACCTAAGGTTGAAGATGGAATTAAGGTTGCTCATCAGCTTCCCTTAAAATAGGAGAAAAAACTTGTATTATTTTATTAGGGGGGGCCTAATAAAATTGGAAGAGTCAGAGGAAGATGTGACCATGGAAAAAAAGCACAGAAGTGGGCTATTTTGATGAAGGAAGAGGCAGGTGACTCTAGAAGCTGGAAAAGACAAAGAAACAGATCCTCCCCTACAGCCTTCAGAGGGAACACAGCCCTGCTGACACCTCAATCTCTGCTTAGTGAGATCTGAGTCAGAGTTCCAATACGCGGAATTGTAAGATAATGCATTTGCATTTTCTGAATTACTGAAATTTATATGAACAGCCAATAAAAACCGGTGGCACTGAGTTTCTAGTGGACTTCCCTGGGTAGAAACATCTCACAGGTATTACTGCATTTTTTTTTTCTGGAGAAAGACACACACTCAGGTTTCCCCCATGGGAAGAAAATTGCATGGGAAAGCTACATATGAATTCTTACAGGTTCTACTTGTATTTCTGCTTTAGGATATGGCTGTGTGTCCTTCCCACATCCCTCTAAAAAATCTTAGCCATGAGTAAACCTATATGCTCACTGCTATTTGACTGAATCTCTAAACATGGTGGATGGCCTTGGGCATACCAATCCTACATTTCTATTCTTAGTATTATCACTATCCCTATTCACTAATAGCATATTCCCTTACTAGCCCTTTAGTTAAGCCATTCATTAATTATTCAAGAACAATATGGGAATCTGTCATGTGATAAGCACTTTCTTAGCCATTTTAGCCCAAGATAATAAGCTGATTTCTCATTCCACAGGAAATATTATAAATCCAAAATTGTGCATAAGGATAATGGGCCTGAAATTTCAAATTGTAATGGCAATAGCTGCCATTTACAATAGGTTCCTCTGATCCTCCTATTCACCTATTAAGGTGGCTGCATCTATTTTATTTTAGTTCTTCCAAATACTTATTTAACAATACACATACATGCAAATGATGGCTAAAAACATATATGCCTACAAAACTTGATATTTAATTAAAATGTTTATTGATTATAAATAAAATACATTAATCAAATTAGCCTTCATTCAACCATTAATAAATAACCAAAGCTATTTTTTGTTTATTTTTATTTTTTATTAAATCATAAACACATAGATCATGTATACATTAATGCATTTATGGGGTACAATGTGCTGATTTCATATAGAATTAGGAATGCTTATATCACATTGGTTAATATATACCTCATCCCATTTACCTAGTTATTGTGTTAAGACATTTATACTCTATACTAATAGATCCAACATGTACTCTTGCATTAGGCACCATTGGTGTGATCCCATCATTCACCCTCCCTCCATCCCCCTTCATCTCCCCTCCCTTCCCAACTCCCCCTCTTCCCTCCTTCATATTGGGCTATAGTTGTGATCTATTCTTTACATAAAAGTGTGAGTGATTGTAAATTGGTTTCATAATAGTACTGAGTACATGGGATTTTTTTCCCCCATTCTTAAGATACTTTACTAAGAAGGATATATTCTGGCTCCATCCATGTAAACATAAAGAAGTAAAGTCTCCATCTTTTTTAAGTCTGCATAATATTCCATGGTATACATATACCACAATTTATTAATCCATTCATAGGTTGATGGGCACTTGGCCTTTTTCCATGACTTGGCTATTATGAATTGAGCTGCATGGGCAAGGGACTTGAACAGAAGCTTCTCTGAAGAATATAGGCACATGGCCTACAGACACATGAAAAAATGCTCATCACCTTTAATCATCAGAGAATTGCAAATCAAAACCACTTTGAGATATTATCTAACTCCCATAAGACTGACTCACATAAAAAATCCCACAACTACAGATGTTGGCATGGATGTGTAGGGAACACTTCTGCACTGCTGGCAGGAGTGCAAGCTAATATGTACTTTTTGGAAAGAAATATGGAGAACACTCAGGGGTCTAAAAGTAGACTAAAACTATTTTTGATGTTTTCCTTCTATTCTGAATAATAAGAGTACTAAAATAACCAGGTATAATATTGATATAAGCCCATAAACCTAATCTGAAACCCTTTGGGACAGCTGTGTTCCAAATTCAAAAGTTTTCAGATTCTATAAATGTACATTTATCATGTGATATGTAACAATCTCTGCAGAGTCTGGCACCTCATAATCAAATACTCTGATATCTCTCCAGCAAAATTTACAAGTAGTCACACTGGTAGGAAATCACAGATCATAAGAACACTCTACAACGGTTCAGCTCAGGTGCTGTCACTAAATAAGTGCCTAGTAAACTTCCATTTTGTAGCACCTACCTGATTCAAAATTGTGGATTAAGATAATGGGCTTGAAATTTCAGATTGCAACGGCAGTAGTTTCCATTTAGATAAAGGTCACCACGGGGTGATAACCAGGAGGTCCTTGTAGTTAATTTAACCTCTAACCTCCCAACCCTTCAGGGAAGCTCGCTCAGCCAACAGCAGCGGGACCAGGACTCACAGCCAGGTGGCGCTAGTTTGCCACCCTGCTCCACTCACAAACATTTTACCGCGCTTTAAAGACAGAGTGTGAGGGGAAATGGTGGAGTGGAGGGTGTTTTAATTCCAGAATATTACAGGGCTACAAATGTTTTGGTTACCTGGATTACTTCTGTAATGCGTGAGACAAAGTTATAAGTGTCTCCATCGTGCATTTTACCCGTTAGGTAGGTTTTAAATCCATCTCCTAGACCATGGTAAGGAGTAGGATTTGGTTCTATCTTCTTCATCAGAACAATTTGATCATAGGAGTAAATTGATTTTGTTTACTTTTATAGAAAATTATAATGTTAATTACTAAATCAAACAACTGCATAGCATTAAGGTAGGCAAGGTACAGAATAATAGAAACTTGTTTATACAGGGAAAAAGCCAGGATGAAATCAGAAGACCTGAAAGCTCACCTCAATTCCTTCACTTGCATCTGTTATTCAAAGTGAGTTTTGACAAATCACATAAGGTTTCTGTGCCTCTGTTTCCACATGGTTAAAATTATTTCTAACATCAAAGTCTTTAAATCTTCCTTAAGATTTGTCTAGTTTTAGGTATTATCTCTACATTGTGTTCAGAGGGAAACAATAAACTGTTTTAATTCCACCTTGACCTCATCCATCCAGTCCTCTCCTGGGGTGATCACTTTTATTATATAAGTACTATCTTAGCCCATTTGGGCTGTGGTAAGAAAATACCTCAGGCTATGTAATTCATAGACAGCATAAATTTATTACTTACAGTTCTGGAGCCTTAAAGTCAAAGATCAAGGTCTTAGCAGGTTCAGTGTCCCATGAGGTCTTACTCTGCTTCACAGCTGGTGCCCTGGCGCTGCATCCTCACAGGGTGGCAGGGGCCAACAGGCTCTCTTGGGCCTCTTCTTAAGGGTACTAATCCCACTCCTGAGGGCTCCACTCTCATCACCTAGCCACCTCCCAAAGGCCCCTCCTCTTAACACCCTCACATTGGGAATTAGGTTTCAATATAGCAATTTTTCAGGGACACCAATATTCAGCCCATAGCACATGCCTTCAGATTGTTTTATGCAAATTTAAGCTTTATTAAAAATAGAAAATTTTAACACAAACATCATAACCTAATCATTTGTACCCTCATATTAATCTGAAATTAAAAAATAAATGAATGACTATTCCCTTTTTACCCCACAGAAGGAGGCATTTTTTACACACTCTTCCACACTGTGATCTTCCTCACATGCAGATCTTGGTCTTACATAGTTCCCTGCATCTGCCGTCACTCCTTCTCATGACTGCCTTGTCACCATTTCAGAGATGACCCCCATTTATTCAAGTATGTCTATGGTGACCCTTTGTGTTGTTTCTAATCATTTGCTACTGGAAACAATGCTGCAAATGTTAACTTAAACCCACTTCAACTGAAACTGGACCCACACCTTTCACCATTAACTAAGTTAGACTCTCACTGGATTAAAGACTTAAACTTAAGACATGAAACCATAAAAATACTAGAAGAAAGTGGAGGGAAAACACTTGAAGAAATCGGCCTGGGTGAACA
>CAUYQV010037543.1:0-20568 GCA_963574575.1 Galagoides demidoff
TGAGACGGAGCCTCAAGCTATCCCCCTGGGTAGAGTGCCATGGCATCACAGCTCATAGCAACCTCCAACTCCTGGGCTCAAGCAAGTCTCCTGCCTCCGCCTCCCAAGTAGCTGGGACCACAGGCACCCGCCACAATGCCCAGGCTTTTTTTGGTTTTAGCCATCATTGTTGTTTGGTGGGCCCGGGCTGGGGATTCGAACCTGCCACCTTAGGTGTATGTGGCTGGCACCTTAGCCGATTGAACCACAGGCGCCGAGCCAAATGTATCTTCATTTACAAAATATTCACTACAAAATTTCACAAACTTTGTGTGTTGATATATAAATATAAAATATAAGATAAAATATGAGTTTCTTAATTTTCCCTATTCATGGTGACCTTTGAAACAAATGGCCCTCCCAAGCTGCCAGTCTGAAAATGCTTTTGGTAAAAGGAGAGTTGGATTAATCAATGCCAGAGGAGACGTGGGGGGTGTGAGAGGTGGTTTGTGTGGGCTCGAGTGTCTCTCCCATCGAAGAACATGCTGGGACTCTGTCCTGAGCGCAGAAAGGATGGCAGTCGTTGGATCCCTGGACCTGGGTGGCACGTACTTTATAACATGTTTGCTCTGCAAAGTTGAGGACAAGGTAGAGATAGCAGAATTATATGAATGTGTAGTTGACCCTTGAATAGCACAATCTGGGCCATGCAGTTTCCTTCTGCCTCTGCCGCCCCGGGAACCCAAGCCTTCCCATCTCCACCTGCTCGGCGTGGGGACAAAGGCGGAGACTGTTACCACCACCCACTTCCACTTCATGAATAGTAAATGTATTTTCTCTTCCTTATGATTTTCTTGTGCTTGATCTTAGCCAAAAGGGGAGAAGTGATACTTAAGATTTTCTTTTTTTTTTTTTTTTTTTTAATATTTTCTTAACAACATTTTCTTTCCTTGAATATATTGTAAGAATCAGTATAAAATACATACCACATGTAAAGTATGTGTTAATCAATGTCTAGGTTATGACCAAGGCACCCAGTTAACAATAGGCTATGAGTAGTTATAATTTGAGGGAGTCAAAAGTTAAATACAAATTTTTTTTTTTGCAGTTTTTTTTTTTTTTGGCCAGGGCTGGGCTTGAACCCAGCACCTCTGGCATATGAGGCTGGCACCCTACTCCCTTGAGCCCATCCCATAAATACAGATTTTTGATTGTGAGGGTGGTAGGTGTCCCTAACCCCTGTGTTGTTCAAAGGTCAACTGGGATGTGAGTTGCAATCACACACAACTGAACAGGTATTCTGGAGGTGTTTTAAATGATTTTGTTTTTGGTGAGCTTTTCTAGAATCATAGAATATTTAGCCTACAAGGCACCTCGTGACCAGTTCAACCACTTACTTTTTTCAGAAGCAGATTGAGGCCCAGGTGTTTGGACGACTGAGACGGGGCCACACACAGGTTCCTGTCCGGGCTCAGCTCTCCTGACACTGACACCCTCGGGGACCAGACTCTTCTGTGCCTTTCTGAGCACAAGGAGGAAGCAGGAGTCTGCTTCAAGAGTAAATGGTTGTTTTAGACATGGAGCCCGTAATTGAAGATAATATTATTGAAATGAAATCAAAATGAGAGATTATTAGATGTTTATTCAAAAAGACAAGTGCAGGGAGCCAGATGACATTGAGATCATATTTTATCTCTCACAGTCGAGACAGGGTGAAGGATTTATTTTGCTCTGTGAAGGGCCAGGGCTAAGTTAGAAGGCAGTCACACCCCTAATAGTTTGCTTTTGATAGTGTAAAATCATGCAAAATTAATTTTCATTGTGAAGAAGGAGCAATTTATATTAAAAAGAGTGTGAAGTCCAGGTGGCTCACGCCTGTAATCCCAGCACTCTGGGAGGCTGAGGCGAAAAGGATTGCTTGAGGTCAGGAGTTTGAGAGACCAGCCTGAGCAAGAGCGAGACCCCGTCTCTGAAAAACAGCCGGGCATTAAGGTGGGAGCCTGTAGTCCCAGCTACTCAGGACACTGAGACAAGAGGATCACTTGAGCCCAGGAGTTTGAGGCTGCTGTGAGCTATGATGGCATAGCACTCTACTCAGGGCAACAAAGCAAGACTCTATCTGAAAAAATAAAAATAAAAAGCGTATGCTTCATGTGTGTGAGTGTGAGTGTGAACTCTGAGAGGGAAACTGGGAGAATAAACAGGTGTGTACCGGGGGCAGAAGCCGCCGCAACCTGACAACAGGCTTCTGAGATGCCAAAGCCCCAGGAAGAACGGTTGGCCTTTGTTTTCCTTCTTTCTTTTTGTTTTTTTTGGGCAGTCTTACTTTGTCACCCTCTGTAGAGTGTGTGGCATCATAGCTCACAGCAGCCTCAAACTCCTGGACTCAAGAGATTCACCTGCAGTCCTCAGCCTCCCTAGTAGCTGGGACTGCAGGTGCCACCATGCCGGGCTAGGTTTTCTGAGTTTAGTGGAGATAGAGTCTGGCTCCTGCTGCCTGGGCTTTCTTTCACCATCCTTTGCCAATTATTCCCTGTAACAATGTTTCAGTCTCACAGCTCCAAGGCAAAAATAGAAAACAACTACTTTTGTGTTGTTGGATGAAAGACAGATAGCTTAGAAAGTCTTTCTAAAAAAATTCTACTATTTAAAACCTTTGATAACTGCAATCATCCCTTCAAAGCATGTTCTTCCGTGTGTGTGAGGAGCACAGGTGCTGACTCTAGAGCAATCCGGGAGCTGCTACTCAAGGTGGGGCCCCCGCATCAGCAGTGTTGGCATCTCTGGGAACTTCCTAGAATCTCCCACCTCAGACTTACAGAACCAGAATCTGCATTTTACCAAGTACCCGGAAGTGTGGCTCTCGGAAGCACCTGCAAGGGCCTTTCTCACGAGAGTCCTTGTGAAGACTAGCTGGAGAAATCACGGCATTGATGGGAAGTGAGCTCTCAGGATTAGAAGTGGTGCCCCCTTAAAATCCCCCATGGAACACATTGATCTCCCCAGTAAAACCTTATGGGAATTATGTCCCTTACTCCTCTTAGGGTCAGTGGCTCCGGGAAGGACATCTGTGTTATCCCCGTGCGAGGCTGGAAGTGGGGGACAAAAAAGTGTGACTTAAGTAGTTCATGGAAGTCTCCCCGTGGCGGTGCCTGTGTGTCCCCAGAGGCCCCGGCTGTCTGGGCCAGGCCAGGAGCAACTGGGGTTTGTACCCCGAGGGAACATGGTATACAGCATAGGCTATGAACATAGCATACATAGGCTATAGAGTATTTTATATTCTTCATTTTCAAACATTAAAAAAGTCTCCTGTTCTTTTTGCTCATCTGAGATTTGTTTTCCCACTTGAGGTCACGAGAATAGCCACGTCACTGTGCTCATTCACACTCTGTGTGTCAGGTGGGGGACCCACCGGGTCCCTCAGTGCCACATAGGGAGGAGGGCTGGACACTCATTTTGGTGCTCAGCGGGCACTCGGCAGGCCCGGGTGTGGAGGACGGCTGCAGACATCCTGCCCGCGGGCAGCACCGCACAGAAGTCTGGGCTGACCCGGAGCTGAGAATGAGAACATCAGTCCCGTCTGGAGTCCCGCGGGCGGTTTGGAAGTGAGAATGAGATTTCCCAAACCCGTCATTCATTATTCCTGACTCAAGCATCCTTCTCTCCCAGCCCGATTTCCACATCAAAACTTTGTCACGGAAGAGATGGCTGCCTTGGGGCTGTGCGGTGAAGGGAATTCTGTTTTCTCCTTTGTAAAATAAGGGAGTTGCCCACATGACTCATTAGACACTTTTTAAAAAAGTAACTTACTTTATTCTATTGCCAGGGCTAGGTTTGAACCTGCCACCTCCTGCATATGGGGCCGGTACCCTACCACTTTGAGCCACAGGCGCCGTCCACTTTTTTTCTTTTTAAAATGTTCTAATTTCTGAAGAAGAAATAAGAGTATAGTGAGCATTGGTGGGTGCGTGTGCATGTGTGTGCATGCATGTGCCTAAGTGCGCGTGTGTGTGCCTGTGTACATGTGTGTGCATGTGTGCCTGCCTCTGTGTGTGTGTGTGCGCATGTGTGCCTGGGTGTGTGTGTGTGTGTAAATGAAGAATCCAGGGCGGCTGTCTTTAGAGTGCTCGTACATGGATTTTTCTCTTTCCTAAGGTTAAATATTTTTGGCAGGAATGTCACGTCAACGATGTGACTTCCCATTAAGACGTGTGTGGTGACAGTTAGTCTCTTTACCAGTGACGCTCATTTTGCTCACGGGCTCAGGATGGTCTCCGAGCTCTCTCCATTGCAAGATGTGTTTTCTCCCTTCTCGTTACTAAGTAACCTGTGGATATTTGGAGAGCGGCTGAGTAACCAGTTTCCCAGTAAGTTTCACTCACTGGGTTCAGCGTTGACAATATTTGATTGGATAAATACAACATTGGGGTCTCTAAAATGCTGGTTTCTAACTTTTAATTCCTTCTGTGGGGAAGAGCTACCCTCCCACTTTTCCTCGGTGTCTGTCTGTCTCTTTCCCTGTCTAATTTCTGAATATTACTCTGGTGTCAAGGATTTTTTTAAAAAGTCCATGTGTTATAATCTCTTACTATGTATTTTTAAAATCCTCCAATTATTCCAAATGTGTTTCTTTGGACCTTTGGGCTAATTCCTATGTCCTTGGACCTGACCTTGCTGGATTAAAGAAAAAACAATCACATCCATAAAACAAGATGCTCCAGGCACCCAGTACTTTCACTGGGGAATGGTATCTAGAAGCAGAATCTATCGGGGGATGTGAAGGGTGCCCATTGTAGCTGGGTTATTATTACTTGTAGACCCTTTCTGTAGACAGAGGTAGGAAATGTATTTTTAAAAATAATAAATTTCCGGGTGGCACCTGTGGCTCAGTGGGTAGGGCGCTGGCACCATATACTGAGGGTGGTGAATTCAAACCCAGCCTCGGCCACGTTGCAACAACAACAAAAATAGCCAGGCATTGTGGCAGGTGCCTGTAGTCCCAGCTACTCTGGAGGCTGCGGCAAGAGAATCGCCTAAGCCCAAGAGCTGGAAGTGGCTGTGAGCTGTGATGGCACAGCACTTTACTGAGGCTGACAGAGTGAGACTCTGTCTCAACCCCCCCCCCAAAAAAAACCCAATAATGTGGACTTTACTAAAATTGAAATCTTTTGCTTTTCAAAGTTCACTAATAAAAAAATAGAAAGACAAGACGGAGTAGGAGAATAGACTTATAAATCATGTAACTGATGAATGAACTGAATCCAATATTTATAAAGGAATCCTTTTAAACACAGAGAAGATTTGCAACACTGCAAGAAAATACTACTCTTCTCACTAACTTTAGTTATTGTTTTTTAGGCCATAATTATTTTTTATAAAAATGATATTTATATTATTAGGTAATGAATTACCATTGTTATTTTAAAATGCATCAGTGCACAAACTCATTAATATACTAGTAATGATATAAATTGCACATATTAATTAGTGATTAATATAAAAGTATCAATTTTACGATTAATCACAAAAATAATCTATGTATTTTTAAATTCCCCAGTCTTAATGTTGATTCCAGTAAATATTGATGGAGATAACCCACATAAACTAAAGCTCCTCGGGGTCCTTTAAGACCATAAAGGGATCTTGAGGGTAAAATTTTGTGAGTTGCTGTTGCCAACAGCAGCTATTACGGGAGATGAGCGCCAGGACTTTCCGTACTCATATCAGCCAAGTGCTCTGTGGGGAAAGATCGTTGCACAAATTAAGGAAATGTTTTAAGGTCAGTTTGGTTTTCATTAAATATTTGGGTTGGGTCAAGCTCTTGAATGTGTCCTAATGTCAAGGTCTCACTACAGAGTATTGTTATTCGTTGGACTCACAGGCCCCCCACACATCCCAGCTAAGTGTTTTATTCTAGGGCAGTGCAAAGTGAGAGGAAGAGGCAGCTTCCCAGGCGAGTCGGGAGTGCCCAGCTTGTTCTGCTCTCTGGCCCCCATTTCATGAGTGTCGTCCTGGACCACTTTGGGCTTGGTTTGTGTCCAGGGATCTGGAGTTCTAGACACACACGAAGAAAACCCCTTTCTTCTTTGTGTTCTTTGTAGCTATCGGCCACAGGGGATCCTTCCGTGCCCTAAAGAAGGCAGGTGGTCCCCTCACCTCTGTACTGAGATCTGCTGACTGGAGCTCCAGGTTCACCTGGCTCTTCCTTGCCAGCCCCCTTTCTCAGGGGCCCAACCTTTCCGACTTTTCCCAGTGATCCTCTCCTGTGTGCAGCGGGGGAGAAGCGGATGCAGAAGAGGGTAAATCAGTCTCTGAAATGGATTTTTTTCAGAAACCTTTGCAAGAGGGGAGTAAGTGGGAGAAACACTTAAATGTCAGTGATAAATAACGTTGCAGCTTTCAACAGCGGAAGTGGCTCAGAGGCTCCTGGTGCTGCTATGTGCTGTTTCGAAATTACAGGCCTGGTTGATGGTCCTGTTTGGAAGAGGAAGGATGTAATGTTTTTTGTAGAAAGTGCATTTTGTATTACAAAGGAAATTTGAATTGGGGGGAAGCCCATTTGTTCCCTCAGATGCTGTTTATTTAATGCCCGTGACTGCTGGTGTCACCGTCAGGATTCCAGCTGTCAGAGCAGCGGCCCAGAGAAGTCTAGAAACTTATTTCTTGTTGAAAGTGGCTAATTTCTATTTACTCTTTAATCCTCACATTAAATATTAGCTTTAAAGTTGGATCGAGGCACCTAGCTCTTACACTTTTGAAAAGTGAACTATTTTAACATATTGCTGACTTTTCCCGTCTTAGTGGTTGTGTGATTTGTGGTCTGAGCAGTGACAGTGTGAGTGGGTATGGAGCCCTCGGAGCACAGCTGCTGGGGGACAGCTGCTGGCCAGAGACACCAAACAGGCAGAATTGGCAGCAAGGGGCCTGGCCACCACTGTGGGGGACCCTGGGTGCTGGGAGATGCCTGGGAGGGGCCCCCATCCAGTCTGGAGTCCCGGGAAAGATTCTGAGACCTGTATACTCTGAGCAGGAAGGACCAGGAAGGGTCTATTTCCAACAGGAAATGAGTTCACCGTTTACTCTGAGGGAGCTGCTGTCCTGTCCAGTCTTACACATTCTTTCCTTTTTGTTTTTTACTTATTTATGTATTTTTATTGAGACATAATAATTATACACATTTATGGGGTACACGTGACATTTTGATACAGGCATCCACTATCTCAAACATTTTCTCCAGTCTGTGCTGGGGACATTTCAATTCTTCTCTCCTGGCTATTTGGAAATACACAAGTGCCATCAAACACTACAATGCCTTCTTCTGGATCCATCAACCGGCCTCTCTTCCTGCCCCTGCCCCACTTCTCAGCCTCTGGGAACCACCGTCTACTGCTCCTGTCTATACGAGGGTTTCTGCGTTCGATTCTTCCCACCAGAAGAGAGGGCAGGGAAAAGTGCTGTGAGAATGTGGTAAACGTAAGATGTGTTACTTGTTGTTAGTATCATCAACAAAGGCAATATGCACTTTAAAATTATTTACTTGAAGAAATAACTCATGCATAGGATTCAAAAACACGAGAGGTGCACAAGGGTCCACCACCTTTGTCCCCGAGCTCGTCAGCTCTTTCTGGAGGAAGCCAAACGCATGTATCGTGTGCTTCCTTCTGGAGGTAATTCACACCTAACCAGGCAAGAATATATAGTGTACAAGTGTACACGAGGCACGCGTGTATGTGCATGGTGTATATATGTGTACAGGCTGTCCCAGAGGTTGACCACAGAGTCGCCATGCATAGGGAAAATGGGAAACCACAGCTGAGTGTACTTTTATTTATGAAGTAGTCATCATAATTTTATAAAATATTTACGAAATATTCATTATAAAAGTTTACAACACATGTACAAAATAATCCTTACGTGTTGGCCACCTCTTAGTAAAATTTTGTGAACAATGGGATGGTTGGCTACAGTTTCCCATTTTCCCTGTGTGTGGAGACTTTATGGGTGGCCTGTGGGTGTCAGAAAGGCGCTGGCCTCGGAATGAGAATGATGCACAGTGGAGACTGGGAAGAAAAATCCCCAAATAGAACATCGAAGGAGCCTTTGTCTTGTGACTCGTCTTTCTTAGGACTGACGTGAAATCATTCTGCACATCCTCGAACAGTGCTGACTCCTTGGTGGACTCCCCACGGCAGCTGTTAAATGTCCAGTAACTGTTCACGTCATTGTCTCAGTCAATCGCACAGACTTTGCGGGGAGATGAGACTCTCATTGCTGTTAGGTCTTCCCAGCCTGAAAGTAAACTTACGTCGGCTCAGCTGGGCTGAGTCCGTTCTACCTGGGAATTGACCTAAAACTTCGAGTTCCTTCTTGAGTCTCCCAGTTTCCAGATGCTTTTATAAGAATGCTCTGCCCAGGGCTCCTGTGGGACTGAGCATAACCTACCCACACCACATACACCACAGCGCAGGAAGACACTGCTGGCCCAGGGCCCTGGACTGCCAGACCTTGCCAGAGAAATGAATTCCTTCTCAATGCCTTTTAACTTTGCTAAATGCCAACTAATTCTGGGTTTCTTTTTGCTGCAGACTCCATGGCAAACCCACTTATTAGCCAGGACTGTCGGAGCTGGTCTGATTCCAATTAAGGAGAATCAGTTTGTGAAGCTTAAACCGATGCCGGAAGTCCTCCTTGCCCAGCCTAACGAGAGCGTGATAAATGCCACAGCGCGATTGGCAAATGTGGGCAATCAGAGGTAATAAAGCCTCTAATGGGCTTCAATAATTCAGTGACAAAAAGGTCACACGAAAGCCAGGGAAGTGCGAGTGAGGGGGGATGTTAAAGCGTTATCTCATCAAGAATTAATAAATCAGCCAGATTCGGGGGAAAGAAACACAGTAACATTGAAGACAGGACTCCAGTGGGACTGTGTGTCCCGGAGTCCTGCTCCGCACTGAAGAAGATTCTCACCGCAGCTCCCAGTACCTTCTGTGACCTTGGGCTTTTACTTTTTCTAATAGAAATGATGGGTAAGTTTGGAATCACAGGTGAGAGAGAGAGGGAGAGCTTCCCATTTGTGAAGCTCTAAGTTTCCCCTAACCAGTGTCTCCCTTATTGGCTCTTTATAGAACTGCACGGGTTTGCTGGGGCAGTGAAGCTTACAGCGCTCAGCGGCAACCGTGCAGTTCTCGACTGTCACTGCAGCCTTCAGATCTGACGGGTAAATTTAGGTACCAGCACAGGTGGCGCTCGAGGACCTTGCCTGTGGCTCAGACTCCAAGCTGTGTCAGAGGCATCATAATAAGGAGAAGCCCTGTCACGGGCCGGGCCACGTCCCGAACAGTAGCACCTGCCGTTCCATTAGCAGGGTCATTTCTTCTCCTCCGTAGACTGGTTGGTACCTTTGGAAACCTTGAAAGGCAGAGCTTCTGAGGCTGAGGCGGAGGCAGCAGGAGCCACAACAGCCGAGATATGGAAGCTACGTAACGTCCATCCTCGACGCACAGATGGACGGTGGGGAGGATACCCACAGTGGGATGCTGGTCAGCCAAAACAAGACGGAGTCCTGTTCTGGGTAGCAATAAGGATGGGTCTAGAGGACATTACGTTAAGTAAAATAAGCCAGACACAGGAAGATCGATAGTGCCCAAGCTCTCTCATGGGGGATCTAAAACACGTGATCTCATTGGAGTAGCAAGTAGGCCAGTGGCCCTACATTCCCTATTCTGCTTAAACTACTTGTTTAAGAGCTGCTTGCAACTAAGAATACTGACCAACCTCCAAGTAAGATACAAAGCAAATAAACAGACTGACCCAGAGGGTCCTGTAGTTGGTCCTTCATGCCACCTCTGGGTCAGCCTGGGGAGTGTGATAGCCCTGGTGAAAGTCTCTGAGCCCATAAGGGGTCCTATCTGAGCTATTTGGCCGAAACACAGATGGAAGGGGGCCAGAGGAGGCGGGGACAGTGCCTGAGGGTTCAGGAATGCCTGCTGGGCCCCAGGCCAGCAGAGTGGATCTTAGTTCAGAGCTGGGCCACCCCCAGTCAGAGTAGCAGAAACTGGGAGGTGGGAAAAACTGAGGTTCAGGGGCTGGACTGGACAGAATGAGGAGGGGATGGGCAGCAAGAGTCGAGGCCACAAGGACCAGGCACAAGCAGAGTGGAGGGGAAACGGCAGGAGGTGGCTGTGAGATGCCTGGTCCCCAAAACAGGCACCCCCAGCCGGGAGGCAGGTCCAAGCTCCCCGAGGGCTGTGGTTGTGAGCACAGATGGGGAGGGATGTGGCTCCTGACATTGGTTATGCACTCCGCTCTGGGGGGCTGCCTCCCTGGTTTCTCTGCCCACCCCCTGGGCTGTCAGAATGTGAACAGGAGACAAGGACTTCAATTCTATTAAGCCCAGCGCAGTGATGGATGTGTGTTCTCTGCATCTGAAATCAAATCAGAGTCAAATCTGATCACTGAGGAACAGAGAAACTCATTTACGTCCTGGGCTTTGCTGACAGCGTCCATCACTTTCCGTTGGGGAAAGAAGGGTTCAGTGAGCCTGGCCCTGTGAGGAGGACGAGGAGGGGGCTGGGACCTCTGCCCTTCCCCCTCCACAGGCAGGCCCGGCTCTGGGAGTGCTTGTCCCTCGGTTCCGAGTGCCCAGTACAGGTGGCTTCAGACGCCTTGCCCCATGACAAGAGCTTCCCTGGGAGCCTCCCTCCCCTGGGCTGGCCCAGGGCTGCAGTCACAATCATGGGGGCTTCTGTCTTGAGTTGAGAGCCTCTCCATCTTCAGGAAGCCTGATACAAATCCAAATGGCAGGGAAAAAGGAATTCCTCCGACAGTCACAGGCAGGGGGCCAACACCATCCGATGAGTCCGAGACTCTTCTCCTTGGGGTCACCTTTGCTCGTTAGTGACTAAATTTGTGTGAGCCTCTTTCTGGCCTCTTGGTCTGTCCCACTGATCTGCCTCCCTGTTCTTTCAGCAATATCACTCTATTTTGACTCATGAAAGAAACGATTGACAAGTTGGATTTTATTAAAATTTAAAATTTCTACTTGCAAAAGACGCTTTCAAGAGAATGAGAAGACCAGCCACAGACTGGGAGAAAATGTTTGCAAAAGACACACCCGGTAAAGGATTGTTGTCTGAAATAAACAGAACTCATAAAACTTGACTATAATCAGCTACTTGGGAGGCTGAGGAAAGAGAATCAGCTAAGCCCAAGAGTTGGAGGCTGCTGTGAGCTGTGACACCACAGCACTTTACTGAGGGTGACAAAGTGAGACTCTGTCTCTAAAAAGAAAAAAAAAAAACTTAACTATAGGAAAATGAACAACCCAATTAGAAAGTGGGCAAAAGATCTAAACAGATGCCTCACTGAAGAGAATGTACAGATGACAAGGTTATAGAAAGATGCTCGACATCACATACAATTAGGGAACAGGAAACCAAAAACAGTAAGATACCAGCACGTGCCGGTAAGAGCGGTGAGAACCCCAGACCCTGAAAATCCCGTCCTCCTTTCTCTCAATTTTGCTGGGGACCTAAAATTGCTCTAAAAAGTAAAATCTATTCTTTAACAAAAGTTCCCAGGAGGGGAAATTATGATTTTTCTAAAAATTTCTAATTTTCGCCAATTCCAGAAATCCAGTGAGTGAAATGAAAGATGTGTGATAAAATAACTGTGACCCTGACACCTCTTCACTGATTTGGACTTACAGTTTTACTCCAAACAAAAGAAGAGCACGGCCACATTTTTTAGCAAGAGGAAACTGCCTTTCCGATCACGTGTGAAGTCAGGTGACCTTCCTAAACAGAAATGAAGCATGGAAGCAAAATGGGAGCAGCGTTTCCCACCAGGGACAGACGTCACTCTAAAATGAAAGAAGAGGGGGTGTAAGTCAGCACCCCCAGGCACCCAGGCTGTTTGGGAACTGGGTGTTCACAGCAGGGCCCTGGAGCTGTGGTTGCCCCATTCACTGGGCCCCTGGAATCTGATGCCCTTGGAGCCGCCACGAGGGGGGAGTGCAGGGGGGGCCTTCACCCCGTAAACAAAGCTCTGACCTGTGTCCATGTGATATATTAAAACTCCAAGGAAAAGTGAATTTGGTAAGAATAGTTCCCCTGCTTTAAAAATAAAAATGAGGATGGCAGGTACCAAAAACCCTATTCCTTTGACCTTGGAATACTGATTCTTTCTATGACCAAACCAAGGGAATCTTAACTTTACACAGCAGGTTGTCAGCCTGGGGACCTGTTTTCCCCAGAAGTGTGTAGATCAGAAAAGCAGCAGTTCACATGTGTTGCTTACGAATTTATGGACATCCATAGCCAAAAAGTTAACAGAGACACAAACCTTACATCTCTCAACTTGTGGCTATTTTCCTTCTGTTAGTCTTGCTGAACTCCATTATTTGCTCTTCTGTATTTGTGAATTTATCTACTGGCTTCAATTTATTTGCAACCCCAGAATCAGCATGGTCACACTTTCGTGGCCTTTCACAGACATGCAGAGGGGCAGAGATGGGAGTTGCCCGCGTGTACGTCCCCAGCTGCGGTGGAGCCAGGCGACTCTGCCTCCTCAGTCCAGCTCTCCTCCTGTCCTATCTGTGCTCTACTTACTGCCAAGTTTCTAGCATTTTCTGCTTCTTACTGGTGAGTTTGCTTTTGAAAATGGCCCCCAAGTGCTGTCCGGTGTTCCTGGGTGCAAGAAGGCTCTGACGTGCCTTCTAGAAAAGAGACAGCGTGTTAGATAAGCTTCGTGTAGGAGCGAGTTATAGGGCTGCTGAGGTCACAGTATGTGAATAGACAATAAATGTCAACACCGTGCAAGGGGCCTTTACCCAGAAGTTCATGTAGGACGAGTTTAGATATTGGGTGGCTGAGAAGAATGTTGGGACCCGAGGCTTGCATGACTCGGGGTATTTCTCCAGAAGTAATGGCTCAGCATTTGCTAAGTTAGTGTGCATAGCAACTTTACAGAACAGAAATACCGAAGAATGAGAATTGATGGTATTTAAAATTTTCTTTTTGTCTTTTCTCTATCTGATTCTGGGGCATAACATCATTTGAGCATGAGGTATTGCCTCTGTACCTATTGTTGGATTTGATTAGCTCATCTTTGTGGAGGGTTTTTGTATCTATGTTCCCGAGGGACATTGTTTTATATTCTTTTTCCTCTTGTGATATTACTGTCTGGCCCTGATGTCAGAGTAATGAGGGGCTCACACAGTAAGAGGGATGTGTTCTCTCCTTTTCTTCTTTCGGGAAGAGCTTGTGGGTGAGTGATATTGTTTCTTCTTTAAAATGGGGATCATTTTAAAAAGTAAACTACTTGACGGAATCTACTAGTGAAGACATCGGAGGCTGAGGTTTTCTGCACGGACAGATTTTTCACTACAAATTCGATTTCGTTGATAAGTGCTGGGTTACCCTGGTTGTCTGTTTCTTCTTGGCTGAGGCCACACTGGCTGAAACAAGCTTTCTAGAACTTAAGTTTTCTCCCGAAAGCTTAGACTTTATCATTGGCAATGAACAGTGTCATCCTTGAAACGAGACAATGCCGGGATTCACCCAGATTTGAGTCACCGACCGGGATTTGCCCACTAGTTGCTCTTTCAAGTAAAATAATGCTCCCTGACCAGAGCCTTGCTCCGGTATCAGCTTGTGCAATGGCTGTTCCCCGGAACCCTCGTGTGCTTTGTATGGGACTGAGGGTACTTCCCGCTTGGTCGCGCAGGGTAGCACCCGTGAAAAGTTCAAGAGGTTTGAGAATGGTGAGACAGTAACATTCTTCTGGAATCTTAGTGGGGCTGTTCCCCCCTGGATCTGGCGTCCTGTGATGTCACCCAGTGTCTGAAATATGTTTCCTGTTTCTTTTTTTTTTTTTTTCTTCTGGTGTTTAGTTGCTTAAGGCAGGTGGTAAAGGTGGTCCCTGTTATTCTATCCCAATCTGTTTTCCTTCTGGAATTTCTCTCCAGCACTATTAGGTCTCCAGGAGCCATCCTCTAAGTGCCCTCTCTCTCCCTTCCGACTTTAATTTCTCAGGTTTCGCTTTCTTTCTTGCACTCAGTAAGTCAGGTCTCTGCTGAATGACCATCCTCCTCTTTAATTCATATGTGGGCTCCACTTCAAAGTTGGAGACGTGTCTTGGGAAAGCCCCTGGAGGGGGCTTTGCTTTCCTTTGGTCACTTTAAATGTTCTCACCGCCTTCCCTTCCAGGTGTCATCTTTCTTCTCCAGGGTGACGAGGTCACATGCCTTGTATGACAATGGTCCCATAAAGGCACTTTAACTGTCCCTTTTCTATGCAAGGCACACAAATGCCATCGTGTTACAGGTGTTTGGGGCAGTGACGGGTGGTGCAGTGTGTAGCCTGGCTGCACCAGAGAGGTCTGTGTCCACGTACCCTGTGATGTCTGCGCAAGAAGGATGACACTGCCTAACAACACATTCTCCCCACAGCTAAGTGTTTTATGGGGCCTGTGTTCTGAATGTTCCCCCACTTCTTCCTCTCTCTGGCTGTTCTGGGCACTTTCAGCGGGGCCGTATTTTTTTTATTGGCTCAGCAGGGTTCACGACTTGTTGCCAGAAAATACACAAAGGCAGGGATGGTGACACCTGTGGCATCCTGAAAATGCAGTTCCCACACTCGACCGAGGGTCTCTTCTTCTTGGATACCGGACCTATGTCTTCACTCTTTGGGAAAATAAAGACTTAGGGGGTCTGGGCTCAGAGGTATTCATTCCCTTCTTGTTTGTGTGGACTATGAGAAGGTCCCTGCATGGTGTCCGTCAGGGAGCAGGGCAGTGGAGACCCAGGAGGACGTCTGTGTCACGGCAGTGATCATCAGCCATCTGTCAAGCCCTTATCCAGAGCTGGGCACTGAGGCCGACCTTTCCTCATGTGATTTTAATTATGGTTTCTGATGAAACCAAGTTGTCTAGTTACTAATGCATGACATTCGCCCTGTGGATGCAGCTAGTGTTCCTCTTTACAGATAAAGAAGCTGTGTCTTTACCTGAGAGCCACACGTAGAGGGGGAGGAATTGGAATTTTACAATTCGGACCCACCTGTCTTTGGGGACCTTGATGCTCTGCTGTCCCGGCATCTGCCGCCCTCTCTGCTGCCCCTAACACCTTGCTCAGTGGGCGGCTTCCACATTTAGAAAAATCCTTCATATTCGCTTAGCATCTGAGGTCGGGGGGCCACCTCTCCTTCCCCTGTGCACACCAACGCAGCTCTTATTGTTATTTTAATTGCTCTCCTATTTAACGCTGCATTGAGGAGATGGTGGGCTGGGTGCTGCTCCCAGGCGGTGGGTCCTGCCCCCTTTTTGCTGGGACCTTTCCTGCCCTGCCCTTTCAGTTGGCTGATTCATGGGTGGCTTCCTTATTACCATGAAATCTGGGGGCAGAATAATCCTATTTCTGGCTGCCATTAGCATTGTTTGTCTAGAGGCCTTCTGAGTACTGGGTGTCGCGCCCTTGAAGCCTGTCCTCGGGGCTCAGAGGGTCTCTGCCAAAGGAGGTTCCTGGCCCGGTGTAAGGAGAGGGGAGGTGGGGTTTCTTGGACCAGGCTGCACCCCCAGACACTTGGTTTTTCAACTTTAAAACACAAACTGAGTTATAGGCTCTCTTTGTGGGAGAAGGTCGAGGGAGAAGCCCCACACATCAGGTACCCAGATGGAGGCCAGTGCAGACGGGGGTTGGGTGATGGGAGAAGCTGGTTTCAAAGCCAGGTGCCCACCTGAGACCAGACTGACGACTCTCCAGCAAGTCATCCTCCCAACCATTGTCAGTGGAAAAGAACTCAGACTCTGTAAAATAATTTAAGGAGGTTTATTCTGTGTCTGGCCACAGCCTGGAGCGCCATGCCCATGAAGCTTTGAGCAAGTGGATTCACCGTGGTTGGGTCACAGTCTGGTTTTATACATTTTTGGGAGACAGGAGTTATAGGGAAAGTCATATATCAATACACGGATGGTGCTGATTCCAAAGCATGGGACCTCTGGAAGCAGGGAATTGCAGGTCATAGGTGGGATTAAAGATTCTTTGATTTGTGATTAGTTAAGGAAATGAATTTTCGTCTGAGGGCTTGGAATGTTTTAAGGTACGGAAGTCTGTTAACGTGTATCCAGAGTCCAGCGGTCTGTGAAGTAAATGGAGGACCTGTGAGTGTGGTTCAAGGTTCATCTTGGGTGGCCTTTTGTTTTTTGGCCGGAGCTGGGCTTGAACCCGCCACCTCTGGTATATGGGGTCAGCGCCCTACTCCTTTGAGCATAGGTGCCGCCCTGTCTTGTGTGGCCTTAAGCCTGCTAATGAGTCACAGAGGACTCCTCCAAGAAGGGGGCCCAGTGAGGTGTGTCCAACCTCGTTTCCCACAGCCAGCAACTCAGCGTTAGGGTGCATCTGGGGTCATCTTGACCAGGAGGGGGTCCATTTGGTTAGCTGGGGGGCTTATGATTTTATTTTGGTTCAGACCATCTGCTGACCTACCCTTTGCTCCCAGAGGGTTTTGGTGGGTCCTGGCGTGTGTATTTGGGGAGTCTGAGGCATCCTGTTTGGGCAAGGTGGTTCACCAGCTCCAGCTGTCCAGAGGGGCCAGGGCTCAGGATTTACTCACTTACTCCTGAGGTCAGAGACCAGGGTTTATTACGTGAGAGGTGTGTGGCCGTGTGCCTGGCACTTAGAGAGTGGCAGTCATCACTGCTACTGATGGACAGGGAGGGTGGCCCCCGAACACAAACGGAAGGTGGGTTAGGGTACACGGAGAGTCGGAGTCAGGCATGATGGGAAGACCCCGGGATGCAGGTTTTAAGGCTGGAAAAAGACAAAGGCAGAGACAGGTGGTCCTGGGATGCTGGTGAGGAAGGTCCTGGGACACCTGGCCCTGCCCATGGCCCCTTCCCTCCCCCGCTGCTCCGCTAGGTGCCTCTGCATGTCCAGACACCCCCCCCCCCATCCTACTGCCTTTCTCCCCTTTCTTTAGGACAGTGCGGGAGGTCAGTGGACTCTTCTCACGGCAGCTTTTCCAAGTGCTGAGTAACCAACACCTGAGGGGCGTTCCTCCCCACCTGAGCCCCCACAGTGCCCTTTCTGGCAATGCTGCCCAGAGAAACGGGGTGAAGAATGAATCAGCCTGAGGAAGGGAGGTCAACAGAGAGAGCGGAGGGCATGGGGACCCAGCTGTGACCAATGGCATGCGTCTCTCTTGCCCAGCTGAGTCAAATTGTTCATTTAACATGGAGCGCAATTCCCCACCACTAAGGAATTTAACTGTGTCACTTGCCAACCTGAAAATCTTCACCCCTGTAGACTGGACGATGAGCTCACCTGAAGGCAGGACTGTGTCTCTGTCCGGGGGGGAGAGGAGTCCGTGGCATCGAACACCACAGGGAGGGATGTGGTGTGGCAGATGGGTTGGCTTCTCCCCCCACCCCGGCTCCTGTGCCATTTCTGATCCCCGCTGGGGTGGTGACCAAGAGGTCCCAGCGTCCTTCCCTGCCCAGGCACCCAGGCCAACATTCAAAGTGATTCTGTCCACTCTGAGAGTGAATTGAGGGCCGGTAAGTGTGGTTGTGGGTCCTTAATTTATTCATCTGTGACAAGTCATTCACTTAGTTGCCTAAGCGATGACTATTCAGAAATCAGGCTTTAGTGTATTTTCCTAATTTTCTCTGGATTGTACCCATTTCCCTTGTCGCCAGCTGGGTGAGAATGCACCAGGTTCAGACACCACGTCATCAAACAGAAACATCCTCTCCAGGCTGAGGGGCGATGCCCAGAGCACCAGGAACGGCAGTTTTGTACATTAACTTTTATCCTTCCTCTTTGAATTGTTTCTATAATTCTTTGCCCCTGTCTTTTTTTCTAACTTTGGTGTTTTGTTTTGATTCTGGGAGTTCTTTATCTCTTGCACCTGTAAGTCCTTTGCTAGCTCTTTGTGATATTTCTCCTGGCCTATCCCTGCACGTTCATTTGTTTGTGGTCCCTATTATGCTAATCAAGCAGACGCTTTAAATTCTAATCTAGTCAGATATATCCATCTTCTCCCTTGTGGCTTTCGCTCTGTGTGCTGTGGCTCTGGAGGCCCCCCATCCTCTTTGATACAGTGCCCTGTATTGTCTTCTAATATTTTCAAAATGCTGCCTCAGATGGCCATTTTTATGGGGGTTATCCATCTCTCAGTTTCTCTGGAGAATGCTGTGAAGTAGAGATTTACCTTAACTTCCCCATCATATGTGCAACCCACAGTGCTAATAGCAGTTATCAGGTGGTCCCTCTTTCCCATCCAACTGCTGCCTGCCGAAATCACGTCTTTTTTTTTTTTTTTGGCCGGGGCTGGGTTTGAACCCACCACCTCTGGCATATGGGGCCGGCGCCCGACTCTTCTGAGCCACAGGTGCCGCTGAAATCACGTCTTTGCCACATACACGCACTGGTCTGTTTCCGGACCACACGTTCTGTGCTACAGTCATGGTTGTGATTACTTCTCTAACAACATGCTATTTTCATCACAGGAGCTCTGGAATATCTGCCATCTACAGGGCTGGTTCCACATCTTGTTCTTCTCAGAATTCTAATCAACAGTGGTCTTCGTGATGATTTTTTCTGTTTGTTTCCACCTCTTTCCCAGCCGAATCTTTCACTTCTTCTCTTTTCTCCACTTTACCACTTTAGTTTTTCTAGTTTCTCTCTCATCGCCCCTTCTCTCCTTTTCCTCCATTTTCTTTGGGGAAATGGACAGAGACCTGCAGTGGAACTCTGAGTTTGGGCCTGAGTCCCGTTCTGTGTGACCTCGGGCCAGGTGTGTCTGCCCTCTGCTTTAGTTTCTTCTTTCAAGATGAGACCAGATGCATCTCTAAGAAGGGCTAGAGCAGCGATTCTCAACCTGGGGTCGTGACCCACAGGAACTGTATTAAAGGGCTGCGGCATTAGGAAGGTTGAGAACCACTGGACTCAAGAATCCTGATTTCCCCTCTTCTTCCTTCATGCTCCCACCTCTGCTCGCCAACTTCCACGTCCTGGTAGGACAGTCCTGTCTGTACCTTTCCAGCTCGGCCTTCTTTTCCCCGCCCAGCCACACACACGGGGCTGCTGACCAGGTGCTGGGGTCACATGGCCTGAATCCTGCACTTGGACTCAATGTCACTGCCCTGCTCCTTGGCAGGACAGGGGCGGCGGGCACTGTGGCTGCCCTTGGTTTGTCTGCAGCCTTTCTTCCCCTGAGTCCCTCTTTAAGAAGGACAGTCAACTGTGCTCACCTGGGTAGGGTTAGTGACAGCCTGTTGCCCAGGTGGCTCCCACCTGTCGGCTGGCCGTAAGCCTCCACCTTAAACCTTGGCCATCGGCTGGGGTGTATTTGCCTTGTCCCAGCTCTGTTTGCTTTCCTAACTGCTGATGGTCACAGTTCTAGGGCTCATGAGGGAGTGGCTGCTCTTCTGGCTAATTAAGCTCCCAGCGGAGGTGAAGCCTTAGATCAGATGGTCTCAGAGTTCTCTGCTGCCTGGGGATGTGCTAATAGGCAGAGCCCCACCTCTACTTACTTGCATTTTCTGAGGGCACCGGAGAAGGGTTTGGCCCATGGGCACGCTATGTGCCTTCATGTTATTAATAAACGGCCACAAATCTGGTGGTTTAAAGTGACACAGATATATCAATTTACAGTTTTGGAGGTCAGAAATCCGAAGTGGGCTGGCAAGGCTGTGTTCCTGCTGGAGCGTCTAGGGAACAGAACTTTTCCGGCTTTTAGAGGCTGTTTGTATCCCACGGCTCAAGGCCCCTCCTCCCGTCCTCCCCTCATCACCTTTCCTCTCTGACCCTCATCTCCTGCCTCCCTCCTGCAAGGACCTATGGGGACAATCCAGGATCTGTAAGGAAACATTCATAGGTTTATGGGATTAGGATGTGGTGGCCTTTGGGTGGCCATTGTTCTGCTGACCACGACTGTGAACAGAGACTGTTCGGTGTAGGGTGATGTGTGAGAGTCTTTGTTAAAGTGCTAGATCTTGAGGTGGGTCCCACGAAGACCGTGCTTTTCAAAGCAACGTCCAGGATGCGTGATAGCTGTGGTGCTCATCCTGCGGGGCAGTCCCACGCACTGCCTAAAATTGCTCTGGTTTGTTTGCTACATTTACATAGAAAGAAGCGTCATTTTCAGTTAAAGCTTAGTAAAAATAAGGATGAGATTTTTTCCCCTTACAAGTTCATGGACCCCCTGAATCCCATCCATGTGTGATTGGGGAACCCAGACTAGGAAACTGAAGCAGGAGTGGTAGACACAGTGGGTGGTGGTGGTCAGCGAGGCTCCTGCCAGGGTGGAAGCACCATGTCTGCAGATCACAGCCAGTCTGGCTGCTTCCAGGAGCACCTGTCAAAACGCCCCGTTTTCCAGCACGTAACAAGCTTTCAATTGATCCATCTGTTGTTTTTATTTTCATTGAGCTGTAAGGTCAGGAGTACAGGAAGGAGGAGCAGATGGACACCAGCTCCACCCGGGACATGAGAGCAAACTGCCCACCTCCACCTGGGCGCTGACCTTGGCCTTGCTGGTCTTTGTGTCTCCAGCCCTGCAAGTCACGTGGTAGCTAAAATAGCCTTCC
>CAUYQV010037547.1:0-25074 GCA_963574575.1 Galagoides demidoff
GTCCCAGCTACTTGGGAGGCGGAGGCAGGAGACTCGCTTGAGCCCAGGAGTTGGAGGTTGCTATGAGCTGTGATGCCATGGCACTCTACCCAGGGGGATAGCTTGAGGCTCTGTCTCAAAAAAAAAAAAAAAAAAAACAAAGCACAGAGACTCAGAGAGATGAAAATGACAACATTAGGGCAGCAGCCTTCCCTTTATGCCTCAAACACACTCAACTCTTTAAAGGTGTCATTCCTTGTCTTTTTACCCAAGCACAGATACAAAGATTTCAAAAACTGGGAGGCGCCTATGGCTCAGAGAGTAGGGCGTCGGCCTCATATGCCTGGTGGGTTCAAACCCAGCCCCTGGCCAAAAACTGCAAAAAAAAATATGGCTCAGTAAGTAGGGTACGGGCCCCACATACCGAGGGTGGCGGGTTTGAACCCACCCCCCAGCCAAAATGCAACAAAAAATAATCGGGTATTGTGGTGGCAGCCTGTGGTCCCAGCTAATTGGGAGGCTGAGGCAAGAGAAGCGCCTAAGCCCAAGAGCTGGAGGTTGCTATGAGCTGTGACACCACAGCACTTTACGGAGGGCAATAAAGTGGGACTCTGTCTCTAAAAAATAAAAAATAACTGTCCTTCATTCTCACCATGACTCATCTAACTTTTCTCCCTAACAAAGGATTAAACTGTCTCGTTCCAAAGCTAAATAACTAAACTTACACCATCTGAACTCAGCCAAATCCAGCCAGCATGCTGCTTCAGTAAGCAGTATTCCTTTTCACAAATTCACCGGTTCTCCTTTTGTGATAGTTCTTAATATTGCTATGCATACAAAAACAGTGGTTTCCCTGAAGGGGAGAATGAGGAAACAAAATAGACTTCCAATAGAGTCTCCCAGATAGCATCAAGAGAATCTGAATTGGAAAGAGATTTTTAAGCCCATAGAAAGGACATAAGCCTGTCAGCAGACATTTGTATTTACGTGAATGGTGAAGAGGCAGAGATGTGTTTACGGGCATGGTGAAGAGGCAGAGAATAAAAATGTTTTTTATTCAACAACACCCACCCAAACTCTTAGCACTTAAAGTTAAACAGAAAAGATCTTATTTTGTAAATCCATTCTCCAAACTTCAATGAGTTAAAACTGAACCAAAGCTGTTTAGTAGCTCTGCAGAGTAATCCAAGGAGTACTGCTGATTTCCTAACAGTAGGGTAAGATTAGATTTATATGAAGCTTCCCCATTCCTTAACAAGTGCTGCCAGGCTACCCAGAAATTCCCCTCTTGAGTCCCACAGCCTTTCCGGAAACATGAGAAACCAAGTATGCTGCAATCCTGGCCTTTTTGGTATTGGATCCAAAATAAACCGTCTAGGCCAAGCAAGACAGTGAATGAAATGCCTCTCCCTAAAAAAATAAACAGCCGAAGTTCTCAGGTCTCATTTACCCAACACACACATCACAGTAAATGACTTAGTATGGTGATAATTTCCAACCTTATTTAATAAAACAAACACCCAGCAGAAAAAGCCTATAGTCACATGTAAATTACACCATACTCTCAGATCAAAGTTAATGATGCGTGTGGAAAGCACAGGCCTGAGGGTTCACTGGCAATAGGTCTAGGGATTCTGAACAAAGAATAAATAAAACGTTAGAATTCTTTAGAAACTTCAAGGAGAAAGAAGGAACAAGTAGGTATAATAATAACAAAAACTCCTACAGGCCAGGACTATTCTAAGCACTTCATGTGTCTTAACTAATTTAATACCAACAACCAGTTAAGACTCATATTATCAATCCCCATTTTAAGTATGTGGAACAAAAGAACAAAGAGGCTAAGCAACTTGCTCAAAGGATTTTTACACATCCAAGTGATGCAAACTGATCAGGCTTCATACCCCAAAGAAGTCAAGGTAAACATAGCCCCCCCCCCCCCCGTTTTTGTCAACACTCTTTAAAATCATGCCAGCAAAAGTTTCTAGAAGCCTATTTACCTCTGTGGGCTCTCCTTCCACATAATTTTTTGTTTTTGCTTTCCACAAAATGTCACATGCCTTTAATTTCTTAATACTCCTTTAAAGCATAGACAATAGGAGAACGTCTTCATTTTACACACAGGAAATTCAAGCTCAAGTTCTTCAACTTCTCCCTTCAATGATGCTCGTTGAAAACAATCTGATATATGAGGTCGGGAATTGGGAGAAAACCAAAATGAAAAAAAAAAAATCCAAAGGAGTAATATCAAAAAATAAGCAAAAGCTTTAAAAGGGACTTCTCACTCCTAACAGCTGGAGAAGCATCCAGCCCACTAATGTGTTATATACCCCTACAGAAATAGCCTTCTCTCAGAGCCTAGAATCCAGAGGGGGGCAGAGAGCTGCGCAAACACCCCTAAAACCAATCTACACATAACTGTTTAGCCGCCGGCCCAGGCCCTTCACCTGGAAGGCGCTCCACGTCAGCGGGACTGAAATGAGTGTTTTTGTCGAGGTGGGGCGGGAGCGGGCCCAGGAGAAGAAGGGAGGCCCCGGGAGACCTTGCCCTGTGGTCCCTGGACTCCTCCGCGCTGTTGAGGCGAGTCAGCCAACCCGCGACCGCGGGTCCCGGCGCGCCAGTTGGGCCATTTGTCCTAGGCCGCGGCGGGGAAGGAGTGAGGCCTCTGGGACCACAGACATTCGCTCCCCTCCACCCCCCGCCCGCCGCTCCCCGGGCCCTCCTCTTGGACTTCCTTCGAATAATCTGACTTCATCAGTCTACTAGACCGGCGCCTGGCAACTCAGGCCCTCGCTGCCCGCACTTCCCCTCGAAGCCCCGCACCGAGCGCCGGTGCCCCACACCGGACCGAGAGCCTGCCCCAGGCTGGCCGTCCAGCAGCCCCAAACTCTCCCTGCCTGTCAGGAGAGAGCTACTGCCGTGACCCCTGACCTCGCCTCCCGCTCACCTTAACAGCCCCGCAACCACCTGACACGTTGCCCCAGCGCCGGCGGCTCCATAACCAGGGAGCCAGCGCCAAACTGGCCAACCTCCTACCCTCCCTGCGATTGGCCGACAGGACGGCAGCCGCACATTCCTATTGGCTGGATTACCCGCAGCGGCCGTGCGCGTGGCCAGCAGAGCGAGTACGAGGCTCCGCCCACACAGAGGTCAGGCTAGGGGTGGGACCCTGCCTGAGCTGGTTCTACCTACAGAGTGCGTGGATTTGGAGTTACGATCGGTGGGCACCCTGGACACAGAAAAGACTCCTGCGGTAGTTCGCCGCCGACTCTTGTCAGGTACAGTCAACCCCTTTTCTTCTGCAGACCGAACTCTATGAGGTACAGCGCCAAGCTATGAAGGATAGCTACCTGGCAGCACTATTTACACTCGCCCCAGAGCCACATCATAGTATCTGTTGCACCAGCAAGAACATCCCGCACCTGGGAGGAACCTCATCAGCTAGCGTAGCCAGTTCGACTGCCTTGGGTGTCCTACTCCCAAACCCCAGTAGTGAATTATTGTCCTCCATCACGCCCAGCTAACTCACTTCTCCCGGACTTTAACTCTACTTACCCCAAAACAATCCTACTCCCTGCCCAGCCTCAACCTCTTGCGGAGAATTTTCCTCTGAAGATGAGTGCCTGCCCAGCCGAACTGGTCAAGCGCGGAGACTAAATGGTTTGACAAATCACCCTGATTTTCCTGCAGTGTCATTTAAAGCTACCAGAAACATTCTTAGACACACTACCACCACCACCACGCTGAGTTTTAAAGATAACCGAGCTTCTTTCTTCAAGTAAGAAACTTATAGGAGAAATTTTTATTAGTTAGTAAGAGAGTCCAAAATATGAGGAAGAGTGAGTGAACTTCAAAGAGAAATACATAAATAAAGTGCGAAGGAAAAACGAGCTCCGGGACCAAAATCAAACCAAGTATCAAAACAAAACTGAGCCAAACATCATCAGCTTCCTGGAGCAGGTTAGTTTCCATACAGAATTTCTCCTGGAGAGAAAAGAAAATCCACAAGTTAGTTCTGAGAATCTCTCTACAACGCATCTGTGGAGTTTCAGAAAGGATTGACAAAGTGCCTCCAGACCAGAACCTTCCCTTTGGGAACTTCACCTATGAGTAGGAAATAAAATGGCTGGAGCTGTTCTTGTCCCCCTTCCAGGTCTGCTCGGCTGGGCAGCTTCCCTGGGTCGTTACATACCTGCTGGCTACTTACCTAGCTCACACTGTGGAGCTGCATCCATCTTAGCCTCCTTCTTCCTCATGGTGCTGAATTGGTGTGATTTTTCCCAGCGCCAGCCCCTTTATTTATAAAGACAGCTGCACCTCCCTCTGTTAGATAAGAGCAGGCACTTTAGGCTGCCCTAAACAACACAGCACTGGTAAAGACTGGCATGGAATTTCAAGAGGCAAACCACACCCTCCAAAGCATAATCAGATGTCATCTTTGACCTGCCATGAAAGGGAAGCATTATGTATCTGCCACTCCTAGACATTAATTAACAATTTATCAAGTTCAAAAACTTTTATTCTGAGATTTCATCTCTGTCCCATCAGTAGGAGCAGGAGCCGGTGGTGGGCCTGTGAGTGCCAGTGGATGAAAGGGGCAGGCTAAGACTTCCTTTTGCAGCTCCCCTCCGAATGAAGCTGGTTTGGGCACTTGTACCAGGTATACAAATACGCTGGGACTCTGCTCCCCTGAAATAGGAGGTGAAACCAATTAACCCCACACCTGACAGTCCATATGTATTTTCCACATACGTACGTGCAGCACTGAGGCAATTATGAGGAATTTCAGAGTATAAGTGAAAATGCAACCCTGTCTATCCTTGGGATCTGAAGGAACCGCCGGCATCAGCCTGGTCAATCAATGATCCAAAGGCAGACAACAGAGTCAGGTAAACTCAGGGCTCAGTTCCTGATGGAAAAGAAAAAGATAGGGAAAAACCCTGAGACTGCAAGAAAGAAATCCAGGGCACGTTAGAGAAATCAGAATTTCTCTTTCTGGAAAGTGGGGGGACATTTGCCTCAGGGAAATAATTTAGAGGATAAAACCTGGAAAGACAAGGGTGAGACACAGGAGGGAAAAAAGCAGTTGTTTCTTTCAGGTAGCCAGTAGGGTTTTTTTTGTTTGTTTGTATGTTTGTTTTGTTTTTGAGACAGAATCTCACTATGTCGCCCTCAGTAGATTGTTTAGCAGGCCTGGGCCAGGTTCGAACCTACCAGCCTCAGTGTATGTGCCTGGCGCCGTAATCAATTGTGTTACGGGCGCCTAGACAGATAGCAGGTAGTTTTAAAGAAAATCTGCTTAGGATGTAAAACATAATACTCTATAATAGAAAAGAAAGAAGAGGAGTAATCCATTCAAATGAGCCAGCAACAGGCTTCCAGCAAGTGTCTCTGGTTCCTATTCAGAACAATCATTAAATCAGTAGAAGGAACTATGGACCTTCTACCCAAGACTCCAGACAGAGATCTTTTTGCTTTAGGGCTCTCTCAAGCAGGAAAAATCCTGTCGTTAAAATGCAGTCTGTCTCCAGTCCTTGCTCTACACCAGATAAGGTACTTAATAAAGCAAAGCAATCTCTACAGATTGGGGGTGGGGAAGCAGTGGGTCCCCCTTCAAGGGAAAATAGAAGAACATGTAAATTCATCCATGACTGAGGTCTCGGAGGGAAAAGGCCAATTTGAACTTAGGAATTCTAAAAATAAAAATGGATTTTATGGGCGGCACCTGTGGCTCAGCGAGTAGGGCGCTGGCCCCATATACTGAGGGTGGTGGGTTCAAACCCAGCTCCAGCCAAACTGCAATAAAAAAAATAGCCGGGTGTTTTGGTGAGCACCTGTAGTCACAGGCTGCTCGGGAGGCTGAGGCGGGAGAATCACCTAAGCCCAAGAGCTGGAGGTTGCTGTGAGCTATGATGCCACAGCACTCTACCAAGGGCGATAAAGTGAGACTCTGTCTCTAAAAAAAAAAAAAGTGAAAGGAATGGATTTTACAGTTAGACTCTACCACAGCCCCCGTTGCCTCTTGTCACCTATTTTCCAATGTACACACACTCTACTCTTGCCTTAGTGCCCAGTTCTCAGAGTAACTGACATTAACTGAATTCTTATGTACAAACACTATAGTTAATATTTCACAAACATGCATTAATCCTCACAATAAATTCACGAGGCAGGAACTATTATTATCTTCATTTTGCAAATTAGAACTTGAGGTTTATGAAGGTTAATTAATTAGCCTGAAGATACATAGCTAGTTAGAGGCACACCAACCAGGAACACCCCCCCAAAGTCATTAATTAAATTATTCTCAAAAGAAGCTCAAAGCACAGTAAGTATATTCTTTTTTTTACTCTTTTTTTTTTGAGACAGAGTCTCACTATGTCCCCCTCAGTAGAGTGTTGTGGCATCACAGCAACCTCAATCTCTTGGGTTTAAGCGATTCTTTGGCCTCAGACTCCCAAGTAGCTGGGACTACAGGTGCCCGCCAAAACGCCCAGCTATTTTTTTGTTGTAGTTATTGTTTGGCAGACCTGGGCTGGGTTATAACCCGCCAGCCCTGGTATGTGTCCTGCGCCCTAACCACTGAGCAACGGGCACCGAAACTACTCTCTCTCTTTTTTTTTGATCAACATAATTTAAGTGTGCTATGGAAGTTTAACTATAGGTTCAAGTGTGCCAGGAGATAAAATAATTGAAAAACACTGTGTTAAATCCAGGAGCCAGCACTCAACTATCACACCACACTGCTTCCATCTTGTCCACCTAAAACAATTCTTTTCCACTCAAATCTAGCACAGACTATCTCTTTTTTGTTGTTGTTGCAGTTTGGCCGGGGCTGGGTTTGAACCTGCCACCCTTGGTATATGGGGGTCGGCGCCCTATCCATTGAGCCATAGGTGCCGCCCTTTTTTTTTTTTTTTTTTTTTTTTGAAACAGAGTCTCAAGCTGTAGTCCTGGGCAGAGTGCTGTGGCATCCCAGCTCACAGCAACCTCAGATTCTTCGGCTTAAGCGATTCTCTTCCCTCAGCCTCCCAAGTAGCTGGGACTACAGGCACCAGCCACAAAACCTGGCTATTTTTTGGTTGTAATTGTCATTGTTGTTTGGCAGGCCTGTGCTGGATTACAACCCACCAGCTCCTGTGTATGTGGCTGGCACCCTAGCTGCTGAGCTCTGGGCACAAAGCCCAGACTATCTCTTTCATAAAATCTTTCACCCTGTTTCATACATGATAAGAATTCAGTTAATGTACAGTCGCTAAAATTCCATATTACTGCAACAACCAGCCCATTTCTGCATAGACATTAATTCATATCTATATCATATATGCCCTTTTATTTAAATAGGAGGCTTTCCTTCTACCCAATCTCCCTATAGCCTTTTCATGCTTTTTGTTTTCTCTAAAACATCCACCTGAAATTAACTCCTTCCCACCCATCGCCTTCTTTACCTGGAAAACTCTTATTTATTCTTTAAAGGTTCTTTATTATACCACCTTCTGAGATACAGTCCCTGACTCCTCTAGGCAGCATTTCAATCCTACAAAATTCTGTCTGCTATCCAAGCACTTTATACTCTACTCAGGCACTTTTAATTCATGCTTCATATACAGTCATTGTAACATATTTGTGTCTGTAAATACACAAGAGGCACAGTAAAAATACTGTATAGAGGATAAAAAATGGCACACCTGTATAAACCATTTACCATGAATGGCACTTTCAGAACTGAAAGTTGCTCCTGGCTCGGCACCTGTGGCTCAAGTGGCTAAGGCACCAGCCACATACACCTAAGGTGGCAGGTTCAAATCCAGCCTGGGCCCGCCAAACAACGATGGCTGCAACCAGAAAAAATAGCCAGGCGTTGTGGCAGGCACCTGTGGTCCCAGCTACTTGGGAGGCAGAGGCAGGAGACTCGCTTGAGCCCAGGAGTTGGGGGTTGCTGTGAGCTGTGATGCCACAGCACTCTACCCAGGGGGACAGCTTGAGGCTCTGTCTCAAAAAAAAAAAAAAAAAAAGAAAGAAAGCTGCTCCGAGTGAGCGAGCAAGTGAGTGACTGTGAAGGCCTAGGACGTTACTGCACACTACCGTAGACTTTATAAATACTGTGTACTTAGGCTACAATAGGTTTATTTTAATTGTTATCTTTTTTTTTTCTTTGAGACACAGTCTCACTATGTTGCCCACAGTATGGTGCCATGGCATCACAGCTCACAGCAACCTCCAACTCTTAGGCTTAAGCGATTCTCTTGCCTTAGCCTCCCAAGTAGCTGGGACTACAGGTGCCTACCACAGCATCTGGCTATTTTTTTCTTCAAGTCGTCATTGTTGTTTGGCAAGCCCAGGCTGGGTTTGAACCTGCCAGCCCTGGTGTATGGCTGGTGCCCTAGCTGCTGAGCTACAGGTGCCAAGCCCAGAGGTTTATTTTAGAAATTTTTCTTCAGGCTCGGCACCCATAGCTCAGCAGCTAAGAGGTCAGCCACATACACTGGAGCTGGTGGGTTCGAACCCAGCCCCAGCCTGCCAAACAACAATGACAACTACAATCAAACAATAAAAATAGCTGGGCATTATGGCAGGCGCCTGTCGTCCCACCTACTTGGGAAGCTGAGGCAAAAGAATTGCTTAAGCCCAAGAGTTGAGGTTGCTGTGAGCTATGACGCCACACAGCACTCCACTTTAAAAAAAAAGTGAAATTTTTCTTCAATAACTAACTTAGCTTACTGTAACATTTTTACTTATAAACTTTTTTTTTTTTTTTGAGACAGAGCCTCAAGCTATCCCCCTGGGCAGAGTGCCGTGGCACCACAGCTCACAGCAACCTCCAACTCCTGGGCTCAAGCTGAGAGAGGATACCAGAGAGGGGCGAGGTCCGGGCGAACAGGTCTTCTTAGAGAGACCATGAGGATGCACCTGCAGGGCCCTCTATATGGTGACTCAGCTCTTGGGAATTTATAGGCTTAACTCCCTGGAACTTGGAAATTTCCAAGTTCTGTGAAATCCTGTAGTTCCGTAGCGGCTGGAGTAGCATCTCCCCCTTGATTCAAACTGGCCAATGGGAAGGGTGCCTGTGGGGTAGAACTTTTTGACTGTCAATAAAAAGGAAAAGACAAAGCCAGTCAGGGAACGCGGCCATTTGGAAATCTTCTATGCCGTGAGCTCCTGGCCGATGAATAAAGCCCTTCCTCATAACTATGGTGTTTGGGTGCCCTTTCTCTCCGTTGGGCTTCGTCTTCCTGCAACAAAGTGAGTCTCCTGCCTCCACCTCCCAAGTAGATGGGACCACAGGCACCCGCCACAACGTCTGGCTATTTTTTGTTTTTTTGGTTGCAGCCATCATTGTTGTTTGGCGGGCCTGGCCTGGATTCGAACCCACCACCTTAGGTGTATGTGGCTGGCGCCTTAGCCACTTGAGCCACAGGCGCTGAGCCAACATAATCATTTATTATTATCAAGTATCATGTACTGTACATAGTGCTATGTGCCATAGTTTTATACAACTGGCAACTCAAGTAAAGATTTATGCTAAGACATTAGGAGCCTGTGATGTCACTAGGGGACAGGAATTTTTCAGCTCCTTGGTAATTTTTTGGGACCACTACCAGCATATTTTTGAACCACTGACTAAGATGTCATGTCATACACAACTATGTTTATGGAGAACCTGCTATGTACAAGCATGCACTGGGTGCTACAGATACAAACACATGTAAGATAAGTATAGTTCCTTACAGTGACTGTTGTTTTTGTGCTTTCTTCTCCCACTAAATTGTGAGCTTCTCAATAGAAAAGATTACCTTATCTTTGTACACTTTGTCCTAATGAAGGCCAGGTAAATAGGAAGTGTCCCATAAATGTCTTATTCCATTTCTTATATGTTACGACTTTGGGGCAATAAGGAATGATAATTAGGATATTTCTGTTTATATTTATGTACCTGATTTCGAAGTTGATTCTCATCTATCCTCAATATAGTCCTCCTTTGACTCTGCTGGTCTTGTAAACCGTTCGTGGAAAATGTTGGAATGCTCATCCCAGGACCCACTTTGAGAACCAAAGGCTTATTGCCCCAGCCATTTGGATTGATTGTGCTGTGGCCAACAGTCCTCAGCTGTTAGATCATGTCCCCTTCCCTGGCAGCCCACATCTAGTGTCTGATCTGTGTTGGGCATAAAGACTCAACACTCTACAAAAACAAAACAAAACAAAAGACTCAACACTCTGGCGGTGCCTGTGGCTCAGAGAGTAGGGGGCTGGACCCATATACCGGAGGAGGTGGGTTCAAACCCAGTCCTGGCCAAAAACTGCAAAAAAAAAAAAACAAAAACAAAAAAAACCCTCAACCTTCTATCCCCAACAGGGACAGCTCTGAAGGTTGGCTTAGCCTTTGTTCTACATCACAGTCCAACTTCTTCTGCTCAGTCTTGCCTCCTTCCCAACCCCCAGCGTTGATCCCAAGATCACTATCTAATAAACTTCCTGACTCTGTCTCAGAGTTGGCTGGCTTTTTCCAGTAACCAAAAATCTAAATCTAAATCTCTTTCTCTCTCTTTTTTTTTTTTTTTTTTTTTTTGAGACAGAGTCTCACTTTGTTACCTTTGGCAAAAAATGCTGTGGCATCATAGCTCACAGTTACCTCCAACTCGGGCTCAAGTGATTCTCTTGCCTCAGCCTCCCACGTAGCTGAGACTACAGGTGCCCACCACAACGCCTGGCTATTTTTTTAGAGATATGGTCTCTCTCTTGCTCAGGTTGGTCTTGAACCTGTGAGCTCAGGGCACCTTAGCCTCCCAGAGTCCTAACATTACTGGCATAAGCCACTGTGCCCCGCCTTCAAAAATCTAAATTCCTGAAAAAAATGATCTGCACTCACTCTATCTCTTTACTAATTTTTTTTTTTTGAGACAGAGTCTCACTTTGTCACCCTTAGTAACCTCAAACTCTTGGGCTCAGTTTTTCTATTTTAGTAGAGACGGGGTCTTACTCTTGCTCAGGCTCTTCTGGAACTCATGAGCTCAAGTGATCTACCTGGGCTTGAGCCTGGGCCTCCCAGAGTGTGAGTATTACATGTGTAAGCCACTGCACCCGCCTCTCTTTACTCATTTATTTCTCTGTCCTTTGTGTTCTACTCTGGAAATCACATTCTCATTGGCTACATGGGATCATGGTTAGCCATCTATAGTCTGAACAAATTCTTCCACTTTCTCTGCATTTGAAAGGTCATGCAGACCCTCATACCTTTCTTTCTTTGGCTTCCGTCCTACCATGCTCTCTGGACAGTTCTTTTTGAACTGCTCTTTTTTCTGCATCCGCCATTTGACACTTTTCTTCCTCCTACTCCTTGAATGTAGGCATTCCTTACATTCAAGTCTTAGCCCTCTTAAAAGTTTACACAATCTCTCTGGAATGTCAATGTAATAATACTAGGAACCCACCTAGCATTAGAGACATTCATGAGACAGGAGGGAGGAAGGGAAAGAACAATCTCTTAAAGGTAAAATAGACCTGAATTCCAGGTCTAGCCAGCTTGGAAACCATGGGTTAGTTATTAAATCTTTGTGTTTCATTTTTTTCCTGAAATGGTTATAATACCAGCCCTATAGGGATGTGTATTTACTTATTTTTTGAGACACAGTCTCACTTCACTGCCCCCAGTAGAGTACTGTGGCATCACAGCTCACAGCAACCTCAAACTCTTGGGCTTAAGCAATTCTCTTGTCTCAGACTCTCAAGTAGCTAGAGCCCCAGGCGCCTACCCCAACATCCAACTATGTTTAGAGACAAGGTCTCACTTTTGCTCAGGCTGGTCTCAAACTGGTGAGGTCAGACATTCCACATGCCTCAGCCTCCCAGAGTGCTAGAATTACAGGCATGAGCCCAGCCTGGGATATGTTTTTAACTCTCCAAATGTGCCGGTATTTCTCTCTTGCCTCTGCCTTTTTATAGGTTGTGCCTATGCTGGAATATTCTTGCTCCCAAATGTCACTCTCTGTGGCCTTTCTCCCTGAGCTACAGCTGCCTGTTGGACTTTCTCCCTATATGTTCAGTTAAAAGATCAACATTGGTATGGCCCAGACGATCCTCCTCTCTTCCCAAACCAGCAGGAAATTTTTATAATTTCCTTGTGTTCCCTGTCTCTGAGACTTCAAACTTAGAAATCGCTGTGGACTGCTTAAGACTCCACCACTCCTTTTTTTTTTTTTTTTTTTTTTGAGACAGAGTCTTACTTCTCACAGCAACCTCAAACTGTTAGGCTTAAGCAATTCTCTTCTACAGGTGCTGCCACAATGCCTGGCTATTTTTTAGAGACGAGGTCTCGCTCTGGCTCAGGTTGGTCTTGAACTTGTGAGCTCAGGCAATTCATCCAAGTGTTGGTTTACAGGTGTGATCAGATTGCATTTGAATCAGGTCTTGAAAAATGGGCAAGATTTCGGTACTGGAAGTGTGGATAAAGGGCAGGAGCCAAGGCACAGGGTCCAGAAAGCTGAGTGTGTTCAGGAAATGGAACATGAAATTCAACAGGCCTGGGATGGTGGCTCACGCCTGTAATCCCAGCACTTGGGAGGCCAAGGGGGGTGGACTGCATAAGCTCATAGGTTCGAGACCAGCCTGAGCCTGCAAGACCTTCTCTCTAAAAATAGCCAGGCATCTAGCCCCGACCCGCCAAACAACAATGACGGCTGCAACCAAAAAAAAAATAGCCAGGCATTGTGGCGGGCGCCTGTGGTCCCAGCTACTTGGGAGGCTGAGGCAGGAGACTCGCTTGAGCCCAGGTGTTGGAGGTTGCTGTGAGCTATGATGGCACAGCACTCTACCCAGGGGGATAGCTTGAGGCTCTGTCTCAAAAAAAAATAAAAAAATAAAAAATAAAAATAGCCAGGCGTTGTGGTGGTGAGGCCTGAGCCCGGTGAGGCCTCTACCACTCCTAACAGCTCCAACTTCCCCCTGATCAATCTGAACACGTTTCATCCCCACGTAGAAACTTATAATGGCTCCTTATTGCTTACGGAGCAAAGGAGAAGAGGAGGTGGGTTCCTATTCGGTGAGTATCTACCTTATGCTAATGTAGAAAAATTAGCCAGGCATGGTGGCTTGAATACTTACACGCCTTATCACATTTCATCTGACAATCAAGGTTCCCCACACCATGGTTCCAACCTTCTTTGGACCACACCTCTCACCTCTCTACTATGTAAATCCTTCCTTCTTGTTGAATTCCATTTTTCTTTTTAAGAGAGATTCTCACTTTGTCACCCTTGGTAGAGTGCCGTGACATCATAGCTCACAGCAATCTCAAACTCTTGGGCACAAGTGATTCTCTTTTCTCAGCCTCCCAAGTAGCTGGGACTATAGGTGCTCACCACAACGCCTTGCTATTTTTAGAGACGAGGTCTCGCAGGCTCAGGCTGGTCTCGAACCTATGAGCTCATGCAGTCCACCCCCCTTGGCCTCCCAAGTGCTGGGATTACAGGCGTGAGCCACCATCCCAAGCCTGTTGAATTTCATGTTCCACTTCCTGAACACACTCAGCTTTCTGGACCCTGTGCCTTGGCTCCTGCCCTTTACACACACTTCCAGTACTGAAATCTTGCCCATTTTCCAAGACCTGATTCAAATGCAATCTGATCCTTATAGCCTTTCCTCATTCTCACAGCAGTGACCTCTTCTGCTCTTGTACCTTTGTGCTTTTTTGTCTTGTAATTTTCCTTTTATTGCTTATTTGAGCTTATTCTAAATTTCTGCCCCTAGACTGTGTGCTTCATGAAGATAGCTATACATTATTTGTATAGGAATATACTTACCAAATCATAAGCACTCAAATATTTATGATACTAAACTTTAGCTTGGATTTGACTCTACATATATGTGGCCTATAATAGTGCTCTTCATATTGGGTCTCAACCCATATGAAATCAATTGTGTGGGTTGGGACCAGATTTTTTTTTTTTGAGACAGTCTCACTATGTTGCCCTCAGTAGAGTCCATGGCCTCACAGCTCATAGCAACCTCAAACCCTTGGGCTTAAGCGATTCTCCTGCCTCAACCTCCCAAGTAGCTGGGACTACAGGCGCCCACCACAACGCCTGGCTATTTTTTGTTGCAGTTGTCATTGTTTAGCTGACTCGGGCTGGGTTCGAACCTGCCACCCTCAGTGTATGTGGCTGGTACCGTAACCACTGTGCTGTGGGCGCCAAACCAGGACCAGAATTTTTTTGTGTGTGTGGTTTTTGGCCGGGGCTGGGTTTGAACCTGCCACCTCCGGCATATGGGGCTGGTGCCCTACTCCTCTGAGTCACACACCCAGGACCAAAATTTTTAAAAAAGAGAATAGAATAAAAAATACTAGAAAGTGTCACAGGCACAAAGGCAGGTATTTTTGAAACTTTGTCTTGATATGTGTGTTGCTCATGGCCATGATCCTAGCACTCTGGGAGGCCAAAGCAGGAGGGTCATTTGAAGAGTTCAAAACCACCCAACCAGGACCGAGACCCCAGACCCCACCTCTACACTCTGGGACGCTGAGGCAGGAGGATCATTTGAAGCCAAGAGTTCAAGACCACCCAAGCAGGAGTGAGCCCCACCTCTACAAAAATATAGACAAATTGACCAAGCATGGTGGTTCACACTCAGGTATTCTCAGCTATTCAGGAGACTTAGACAGGAGCATCGGTTGAGCCCAGGAGTTCAAGGTTGCAGTCAGATATAATGACGCCACTGCACCCTACCCCAGCTAATGAAGCAAGACTCTGTTCCCCCAGCCCCACCCCCAAATGTGTGTGTATCCTGGGTTGCTGTAAAATATAGTTCTTATTGTGAGTCACAGTTTAAAATGGTGGAAAACCACCACTGCAATACATATACATTGTTTCAGTCAGCTGATTGCAAGCTTCTTAAGGAGAGAATGCAGGTCGGGCAAACCTTATCGCCAGTGAAAGCTACCTCCCTACTTTAAGCTCCACTCATTCCAGGAAGCTGCCTTAGAAACTGAAAGAGAGATACAAGTCAAACAGCAGTGACTTGTCTTTGAGTGAGCTTTTCTTCTACCAAGAGAGACAGAAAATAAACTTATGAGAAAAAACGGTACAAATACTTAAGAAAGCAGTTGTGGAGCTGTAGAATGGGTTTTAGATTTAGAGTCAAATACCTGTGTAGAGTCCTGGTGCAATGACTTAGGCCCATAATCCCAGCACTCTGGGAGGCCAAGGCAGGTGGATCACTTGAGCTCAGGAGTTTGAGACTAGTCTGAGCAAAGGTGAGACCCCTGGGGCGGTGCCTGTGGCTCAGAGGAGTAGGGCACGGGCCCCATATGACGGAGCTGGCAGGTTCAAACCCAGCCTCAGGCAAAAACTGCAAAAAAAAAAAAAAAGTGAGACACCATCTCTACTAAAATAGAAAACAACAACAACTAGCCAGGTATGGTGGGCATCTGTAGTTCCAGCTACTCAGGAGGCTGAGGTAAAAGGATGGCTTGAGCCCAAGAGTTTGAGGTTGCTATGAGCTATGATGCCAAAGCACTCTTCTGAGGGTGACAGAGTGAGACTCTGTCTCAAAACAACAGTAAGACCTACGTTAGATCTTGCTTTGACATTTATTAGCTATGTGATGTTGGATAAATTGCTTGATTTTTTCTGAGCTTCAGTTTAACCAACTGAAAGAATAATATATACCTTACCTCACATAATTGTGTTAAAATTAAGTGATATTTAGTGATAATTAAGTGATATTAAGTGATATGTATACACAAGATTATTTTGCAAGCTATAAAAGTGTTTAAAGTCTTAGGTGAAACTCTGCATATGTTATTAAGTAAACAAAAAGTGATATAGTATAAATTATACAGCTAAATATGTTCTAGGCATGATTTTTGTTTTACTTCGTTTTTTGATTGCCAGCGATAGAAACCTAACTCGCACTGGTTGTGCTCAAAAGAACTGAATCACTCACATAACTGGGAAACCAATAATACAGCTAGCTTTGGGCAGGGCTGAGCTAGCTGATACCACCAGGCAGCCGTCCCCTTGTCTCTTTCCTTCTAACTCTTACGCTTTCTGCGTTAGAACCAGTGTAGTTTTTATCCTCAGGCAGGTCTCCCTGCATGATACAACAATGGCCACCATCTGCTCTGGGCCAATTTGATCCTTGCAGATAGCAGGGGAAGATTATTTCTTTTCCTAAAGCTCAGCAAAAGTCCCAGGGAAGGCTACTTGCTACCTAGGGTCATGAGCCAAATCTCAAATGGCTAGGGGGCTGTGGGATACAGGCTGATCCTTGGACATAGGGTCTGGGATCAGTCTTATCTGAGTCACCTTGACTGCAAAAGAGGTTGGTGGGGGAGTCTTTTCAAGTGGTTAGTCAGAAATTCAAAATTGAATTTCTTTTTTTTTTTTTGAGATAGGAGCCTCAAGCTGTCCCCCTGGGTAGAGTGCTGTGGCATCACAGCTTATAGCAACCTCCAACTCCTGGCTCAAGCAAGTCTCCTGCCTCAGGCTCCCAAGTAGCTGGGACTACAGGTTCCTACCACAACGCCTGGCTATTTTTTGGTTGTAGTTGTCATTGTTTGGCAGGCCCAGGCTGGATTCAAACCCGCCAGCTCTCATTTATGTGGCTGGCATCTTAGCCGCTCTGAGTTTCTAATACTGAATATGGGTAGGATAGAAAGACTCGCTGGAGTCTAGGACTCTACTCATCTTGCTGTTAGTCTCTTTTGTTTAATTTCATTATACAGCATAAGGACATATGAACACATTATGTTTATGTTTGTATCATTTAGTTTCATTCATTTAAAAAATACCCTATAGGGCAGGCACAGTGGATCATGCCTGTAACCCTAGCAGTCTAAGAGGCCAAGGCAGGTGGATTACTGGCTGGGCAGTTCAAGACCAACCTGAGCAAGAGTGAGACCTCTGTCTCTACCAAAAATAGAAAAAAAAAAATAGAAAAATCATCCAGGCACCTGTACTCCCAGCTACTTGGGAAGCTGAGGCAAGAGGATTGCTTGAGCTAGAGAATTTCAGGTTACTGTGAACTAGGCTGATACCATGACACTCTAGCCTAGGCAACAGAGTAAGACTCTGTCTCAAAATAAAGAATAAAAATTAAAAAAATAAAAATATGCTATAGGCTGGGCACGGTGGCTCATGCCTGTAATACTAGCACTCTGAGAGGCTGAGGCAGGTGGATCATTTGAACTTGGGAGTTCTAGATCAGCCTGAGCAAGAACAAGACCCTTCTCCACTAAAAATAGAAAAATTAGCTGGGCATTGTGGTAGACCTGTGTTCCAGTTACTCAGGAGGCAGAGGTAAGAAGATCTCTTGAGCCCAAGAGTTTGAGGTTGCTGTGAGCTATGACACCAGGGCATTCTACTTAGGGCAACAGAGTGAGACATTGTCTCAAAAAAAATAACAAAAAATGGCTCAGTGCCTGTAGCTCAGTGGCTAGGGTGCCAGCCACACACACTGCAGCTGGAAGGTTTGAACCCACCCCAGGCCTGCCAAACTACAACAACAACAACAAAAAAAAAAATGGCCAGGCGTTGTGAGAGGCACCTATAGTCCCAGCTACTTGTGAGGCTGAGGCAAGAGAACTGCTTCAGCCCAAGACTGTGAGGTTGCTGTGAGCTGTGATGCCACAGCACTCCACAGAGGGCAACATATGAGACTCTGTATCCAAAAAAAAAACCAAACAACTCTATAGAGGCTCTACTATGTGCCAGGCAGTATTCTAGACACTTAGATATAGCAATGATAAAGATATAATAAAGTTCCTGCTCTCCAAAAATTTATATTCTGTGAGGGAGATAGATAATAACTAATCAATACAAATATATCAGGGAGTAATAAATTCTATTAACAAATAAATGTAAAAGCAGGAAGTAGAGTAACAAGAGCTAAAGGTGGGTGATGAGGACTATTTCAGAAGGGATGTCAGGGAAGACCTCACATTCTAAAGAGCTGGTTAGTTATATGAATAGCTATCTGGGGAAAAACTCAAGCAGAGGGAAGGCAAGTAAAAAAACTGAGACAAAGCCAAAAGCCTCCCCTGAAACAATACATGTGCATTTATTAACATAAATATTTGCATTTGTATGTGAACATGTTGACCCTTTTTTTCCCTACATGAAAACAATTTTTCTGACAGTGGTTTCAAATACAAAACCATTGAGATCTTTCTAACACTGATTCAGCTCTGTCTTGCACAATGTACAGATGCACCCGCATTGAGAGCACTTTGAGGCCAGGCTTCCTCTGTCCTATGGAACTGAGCGCAGGGAGCTCAGTAAGTGGTGCTGGGGAACCCTGGGCACTGATGGTAGTGCTCCCAGATGACCCTGCCAAGGCTGGGTGGGGAGGACTTTCCTCAAAGAGTTTCCTTAACTCTGTCCTTTTGCTCTAATTGCTGTGGACGTGCCAGGCAGCACAAACCAGCTCCCGAGGGTGGTTCCTGCTGATGCTGGGTAAAGGTCCCCTCACTCAGAGCCAAGGACAAGCACAAAGTAAAAATTCTTCTGATCTCAAGCCTCAGCAAGGACTATGTTGCTGGAAAGAGAAAAAGCTTGGGGTACGGCACATGTGTAGAGGATGGAAAGGGGGTGGGAGAAGTCAGAAGGCAAGAATCCCACCTCCCCAATTAATTGGTGAGTTTCCCTGGGCTGCCCCCCCCAACCAATCCCTACAAGGCACTGCTTTTTACCTTCTGATGCCCTGAATTGCACTGACTTCTAACCTGTTTGATGTTAATTCTTTACTGTCCACGGTAGCTCTAGATTGTTCTATCTTTTTAATTGTTACATGATAAGTCCTTTGCTTATCTGTTTTATTAATTTTTTATAGAGTATAAATTCTTAAACCATGTTTATGAACAATACATTCTAAATTTAGTTCACTGTCTTAATTGCCCATTGCAAACAGACACTGATAAAGGCTTTTTGATGACTGCAATTACTAAAATCAAAGGCTAACTTCAGAATGCTGTGCCTCTGAAGACGCCAACCAACTTTTAAAAGTCGTCTCTCAAAAACTGGTTTCAGGTAGACTTCTCCTGAAACCCTTCAGTTTGATGGTTCTGTTCTTAGAATCACTGATAACTTCTGTGTACCCTGTCCTTCAGTTTCATAATCTGCTGGTGCAAGACAGAAAAAGTACACAGCATTTGCAGGTAAGAGAAGATGGGTACAATGGAAAAGTACAGGCAGTCCCCGAGAGGCAAACATCTGGCTGACGCACTGCTCACACTGACTATCAGAGGCTGTTACAGGTAATAGGTAAATGTATCTCTTCCAACGTACATACAAATTCAACTTAAGAACAAACCTAAAGGCTGGGTGTGGTGGCTCATGCTTGTAACCCTAGCACTCTGGGAGGCCAAAGCGGGTAGACTGCCTGAGCTCAGGAGTTCCAGACCAGCCTGAGCAAGAGGGAGACCACATCTCTACTAGAAAAACTAGCTGGGTGCTGTGGCCAGTGCCAGTAGTCCCAGCTACTCCAGAGGCTAAAGCAGGAGGATTGCTTGAGTCCAGGAGTTCTGGGGTGTAATTTGCTATGGTGATTGGGTGCCCTTCTGTGAGCAGGGGACCACCAGGTTGCCTAAGGAGGGGTGGACTGGTCCGGGTTGGAAACGGAGCAGGTCAAAACTCCCTTACTAATCAGGAGCGGAATCATGCTTGTGAATAGCCATTTCACTCTAGCCTGGGCAACATAGTGAGACCCCATCTCTTAAAAAAAAAAAAAAAGAAAGAAGGCTGGGCGTGGTGGCTCATGTCTGTAATCCTAGCACTCTGGGAGGCTGAGGCAGATAGATTGCTTGAGCTCAGGAGTTCAAGACCAGCCTGAGTAAGAGTAAGACCCCATCCCTAAAAATAGCCAGGCGCTGCTGTGCCTGTAGCCACAGCTATTTGGGAGGCTGAGGCAAGAGAATTGCTTGAGCCCAAGAGTTTAAGGTTGCTGTGAGCTGTGACACCACAACACACTCTACCGAGGGCAACAAAGTAAGACTGTCTCAAAAAAAAAAAAATCATGTCTTTTGCAACAATGTGGATGGAACTGGAGGCCACTGTCTTAAGTAAAATAATTCGGAAATAGTCAAATACTGCTCACTTGCAGTATTTCTCACTTATAAGTAGGAGCTAAATAATGAGTACACATGGACACAGGGAGTGGAATAATAGACACTGGAGACTCGGACAGGAGGATGAGGGGGTAGGAGAGAGATATGGAATGAGAAATTACCTAAGGGTACTATGTATACTATTTCAGTGAGGGTTACACAAAAGCCCAGACTTCACCACTATGCAGCGTATCTCAGAAATAAATCTGCACATGTATCCTACAAATCTGTACAAATAATAAAATAAATAAAATTTTAAGACACTAAAAAATACCGTATATTATCCGGGTGTATTGGCACATACCTGCAGTCCAGCTACTTGGGAAGTTGAAATGTGAGCATTGCTTGAGCTCAGGAGTTTGAAGCTAGCCTAGGCAACATATCCAGACCCTGTATCTTTTTTTTTTTTTCCTGGCCAGGGCTGGGTTTGAACTCACCACCTCTGGCATATGGGGCCGGTGTTCTACTCCTTTGAGCCACAAGCGCCACCCCAGACCCTGTATCTTAAAAAAAAAATCTTTAAAAAATCTCACTGGGCTCCGTGCCTATAGCTCAGTGGTTAGGGTGCCAGCCACATGCACTGGGGCTGGTGGGTTTGAACCTGGCCCAGGCCTGCTAAACAACAATGACAACAACAACAAAAAAATAGGTGGGCATTGTGGCAGGTACCCGTAGTCCCAGCTACTTGAGAGGCTGAGCAACAGAATCTCTTAAGCCTAAGAGTTTGAGGTTGCTGTGAGCTGTGATGACACAGCACTCTACCAAGGGTGACACAGTAAGACTCTGTCTCAAAAACAAACAAATAAACAAAAAAAAAATAACTCACATACACACAAGCACACACATAGAGTTAAAAGTAGACTGCTGTATAGAGGATGTTTAAAGGGAGGGAGGCCAGGCATGGTGGCTCCCACCTATAATCCTATACTTTGTTTTTTGTTTGTGCGGAGAGAAAAGAGTTTATTATTTTGTTGGCAAAAGAGGAAATGGCAGACTGGGTATAGGATAAACTACAACTCTGATTTTTACCTGTCATGTGTAAATTATATAATTTAAAGGTTTGTACCCTCGCATTAATCTGGAATTTAAAAAGAATAAAAAAAAACAGAAATAGAGAAAACCCCTAGGGTAACAAAAACATTCGTATAGTTTAAATATTTGCATTTAAGGCCCAGCAAGGTGGCTCATACCTGTAATCCTAGCACTTTGGGAGGCTGAGGCAGATACATTGCCTTAGCTCACAGGTTCGAGAGCCAGAGCAAGACCCCCCTCTCTAAAAATAGCTGGGTGTGGTCACCTGTAGTCCCAGCCACTTGGGAGGCTGAGGCAAGAGAATCACTTGAGCCCAAGAGTTTGAGGTTGCTGTGAGCTATGACACCATGCCCCTCTACCCAAGGCTACAAAGTAAGATTCTATCTCAGAAAAATAAAGTTTGTATTTAAAAACTGATGCTTTTTTTTTCTTTTCTTTTCTTTTCTTTTTTATGTAGACAGAGTCTCACTCTGTCACCTTGGTAGAGTGCCTGTGGCATGATCATAGCACACAGCAACTGTAAACTCTTGGGCTCAAGTGATCCTTTTACCTCAGGCTTTTGAGTAGCTGTGACTATAGACACTGGCCACACTTGGCTAGTTTTTCTATTTTTAGTAGATATAAGGTCTTGCCCTTGTCCAGGCTGATCTCAAACTCCTGAGCTCAATCAATCCATCTTCCTCAGCCTCCCAAAGTGCTAGGATTACAGGTGTGAGCCCCTGAGCCTAGCCTAAACTGATGCTTTTAACACAAAAACATATTGCAGTTATGCTATTTACAAAACAGTCATAAGACAAAATAATATATACAAAACGCAAGGTTAAAAAAAAGAATTGTAGAGAGAAGGTCTCAGAATATTGTCCAGGCCAGTTAGTCTCCAACTTCTGGCCTCAAGGGATTTTCCTGCCTTTGCCTTCCAAAGTGATGGGATTACAGATGTAAGCCACTGCTACCAGCCTTTGAGGAATTTTCAGTAGCAATTTTTCAGGCCAGAACAATGAGTTTATCTCAAAAACTACATACACAGGGCAGTGCCTGTGGCTCAGTGGGTAGGGTGCTAGCCCCATATACTGAGGGTGGCAGGTTCAAACCAAGCCGCGGCCAAAATGCAACAACAAAAAAAGTCAGGCGTCATTGGGGGTGCCTGTAGTCCCAGCTACTTGGGAGGCTGAGGCAAGAGAATTGCCTAAGCCCAGGAGTTGGAGGTTGCTGTGAGCTGTGTGACGCCATGGCACTCTACCAAGGGCGATAAAATGAGACTCTGTCTCTACAAAAAAAAAAAAAAAAAGAAGTACATTAACAAAAAAATACATAAACAATGAAGTTATCTCAAGTAATATCATAAATTGGCTCGGCGCCTGTGGTTCAAATGGCTAAGGCGCCAGCCACATACACCTAAGGTGGCGGGTTCAAATCCAACCCAGGCCCGCCAAACAATGATGGCTGCAACCAAAAAAAATGTCTGGGTGTTGTGGCGGGTGCCTATGGTCCCAGCTCATGTCCTCACTCACATGACAGAGTGAGACTTCACCTCAAAAAAATTAAATTAAATTAGGGTGGTGCCTGTGGCTCAGTGGGTAGGGTGCCGGCCCCATATACCAAGGGTGGTGGATTCGAACTCTGCCCTGGTCAAACTGCAACAAAAATTAGCTGGGCAGGCTCAAGTGGCTAAGGTGCCTGTGGCTCAAGTGGCTAAGACGCCAACCACATACACCTAAGGTGGTGGGTTTGAATCCAGCCTGGGCCTGTCAAATAACAATGACAGCTGCAACCAAGAAATAGCTGGGCCTTGTGGTGGGCGCCTGTGGTCCCAGCTACTTGGGAGGCTGAGACAGGAGACTCGCTTGAGCCCAGGAGTTGGAGGTTGCTGTGAGCTGTGATGCCATAGCACTCTACCCAGGGGGACAGCTTGAGGCTCTGTCTCAAAAAAAAAAAAAAATTAGCTGGGCATTGTAGCAGGTGACTAAAAATAAATAAATTAAATTAACAAAATAAAAATTTAAAGCTTAAATGCTTTAAATGACCTGCGAAAATGTTGAGCCTCAAACTCTCTGCTAGAGATAAACTCATTGTTTACGGTATTTCTTGAGATAAACTCAATGTTTATTATATTACTTTTTTTTGGGGGGGGGAACAGAGCCTCAAGCTGTCCTCTTGGGTAGAGTGCCATGGCATCATACCTCACAGCAACCTCCAACTCCTGGGCTCAAGCAAGTCTCCTGCCTCAGCCTCCCAAGTAACTAGGACTACAGGTGCCTGCCACAACGCCCAGCTAGTTTTCCTATTTTTAGTAGAGATGGTGTCTTACTCTTGCTTAGGCTGATCTTGAACTCTTGAGCTCAAGCTATCCACCCATCTTGGCTTCTCAGGGTGCTAGGATAGAGGCATGAGCCACTGCACCCGGCCTTGATTTTTTCTTGATATAATTTTCACTTTAGTAAACACTTGTGTGCAGGAATTGGCCATCTTAGAAAACCTGGCATGCCTTTGAACCTTATACAAATACTTGCAAGTATAGGTGTCATAAATAAGGTGATCAGATTTTAACATTGGTAAAGGGGGACACCATTGACGGGGGGTGGGGGGGGGCGCCTGACAACAATGCAAACTTTGATAAGCAGTCCTCCATAATCACTTCTCAACAATTATTTGTTGTTATTACAGTTTAACATTATAAAATTAACAAAAATAATATAAAACTCATATCCTGGCGAAATAGCCACATGGCAGCCAAAAACCATATATTCCCTTACTGTTCTCCCGCCTGTTTGTGCATTCTTTCCAAAAATCGGCAGACACAGGACAAATTGTTAAAAATCAGGACTGTCCTGCCAAAAGTGGGACGTCTGGTCACCACCTTACTTATTGGGGTCCTGGTGTTCTGTTTTCTTTCTCTTTTTTTTGAGACAGAGCGAGCCTCAAGCTGTCCCCCTGGGTAGAGTGCCATGGCGTCACAGCTCACAGCAACCTCCAACTCTTGGGCTGAAGCTATTCTTTTGCCTTAACTTCCCAAGCAGCTGGGAATACAGGCACCCACCACAATGCCCGGCTATTTTGTTGTTGTAGTTGTTTGGCAGGCCCTGGGCTAGGTTTGAACCCACCAGCCTCGGTGTATGTGGCTGGTGCCCTAACCACTGAGCTATAGGCGCTGAGCCAGGGTCTCATGCTTGCTCAGCCTGGTCTCAAACCTGGGAGCTCAAGCAATCCACCCACTTCAGCCTTCCTGAGTACTAAGATTACAGGTGTGAGCCACCGTGCTCCACCTATTTTTGTTGTTGTGATTGCCAGTGAAATCTTTTTCATAAAATCTTTCCCCAGGCTGACATCATTAAGAATTTTTCCCACACTTTCTTTTAGGACTTTACTATTTCTTGTCTTAGATTTAAATCTTTTATCTGGCTTGGCACCTGTGGCTCAAGCGGCTAAGGCGCCAGCCACATACACCAGAGTTGGCAGGTTTGCATCCACCCCTGGCCCACCAAACAACAATGATGGCTGCAACTGAAAAACAGCCAGGCGTTGTGGCAGGTGCCTGAGTCCCACCTACTTGGGAGGCGGAGGCAGGAGAATCGATTGAGCCCAGGAGTTGGAGGTTGCTGTGAGCAGTGAAGCCACAGCACTCTACCCAGGGTGACTGCTTGAGTCTTTGTCTCAAAAAAAAAAATCTTTTATCCATCTTGAGTCAATTTTGGTAAGTAGTGGTTTATCACAGATCAGCTAACAGTAAAAGAATGGTTTATCTCCTGGTTTTATATCTGATTCCATATGTTTGTGTCTCTATTTTTGGTTCCAATACCATGCTGTTTTAATCACTGTGGACTTGTAATATAACCTGAGGTCTGGTGGAGTATGCCTTCAGTTTTGTTTTTATTACTAAGAATTGCCTTGGCTATATGGGTTTTTTTTCTGTTTCCATACACAATGCAGAACTATTTTTTCCAGTTTTTCTTTTTTTTTTTTTT
>CAUYQV010037548.1:0-11926 GCA_963574575.1 Galagoides demidoff
CTGCCACCTTATGTGTACGTGGCTGGCGCCTTAGCCGATTGAGCCACAGGCGCCGAGCCTGGAGACCAGTATCTTAAATGAAGTATCTCAGGAATGGAAAAACAAATGCCATGTGTTCTCACTTATAAGTGGGAACTAAACAAGATACCTCTATCTATCTATCTATCTATCTATCTATCTATCTATCTATATGGTCATAAAGAGGTATAATGGACATTGGAATATATTATAGTGTTTTTTTTTTTTTTTTGAGACGGAGCTTCAAGCTGTCCCCCTGGGTAGAGTGCCATGGCATCACAGCTCACAGCAACCTTCAACTCCTGGGCTCAAGCGAGTCTCCTGCCTCTGCCTCCCAAGTAGCTGGGACCACAGGCGCCTGCCACAACGCCCAGCCATTTTTTGGTTGCAGCCATCATTGTTGTTTGGCAGGCCCGGGCTGGGGATTCGAACGAGCCACCTTAGCTGTACGTGGCTTGCACCCTAGCCGATTGAGCCACAGGCGCCGAGCCATTATAGTTTTTTGAATAGAGGATGTTTTAAATTTTTTCTGATAAGAATCATTGCTATATAGTTGGGTGTTGTGGTGGATGCCCGTAGTCCCAGCTGCTTGGGAAGCTGAGGCAAGAGAATCGCTTAAGCCTAAGAGTTTCAGGTTGCTGTGAGCTGTGATGCCATAGCTCTCTACATAGTGAGACTGTCTCAAAAAAAAAAAAAAAAAAAGCTTGGCGCCTGTGGCTCGAGTAACTAAGGTGCCAGCCACATACACCTAAGGTGGCGGGTTCGAATCCAGCCTGGGCCCCCCAAAACAACAATGACAGCTGCAGCCAAAAAATAGCCGAGTGTTGCAGCGGGCGCCTGTGGTCCCAGCTACTTGGGAGGCTGAGGCAGGAGATTCACTTGAGCCCAGGACTTGGAGGTAGCTGTGAGCTGTGAGACCATGGCACTTTACCCAGGGGGACAGCTTGAGGCTCTGTCTCAAAAAAAAAGAATACCTGCTATGTTTTTTAAAGGCTATGAAAAATATTTAAGCCATTATGGAAATAGTTTTCAGTTCCTTAAAAGTTGAACACGGAATTACCATATTATTCAGCAATTGCCCTTCTAAGTGTCTACCCAAAAAAGTTTAAAGCAAGGACTCAAACAGATTTTTGAATACCAACGTTCATAGCAGCAGCATCCACAATAGCCCAAAGGTGGAAATGTCCACTGATGGATGAATAGATAGAAAAATTTATCTATATACAATGGAAATTATTCAACCTTAATAAGGAAGGAAATTCTGTTACAGGGTACAACATAGATGAATCTTGAAAAATGTTAAGTGGAATAGGTCAGACATAAAAGGACAAATAAATACTATACAGTTTCATTTATATGAGGTCTAGAATAGGTAAATTCTTGGAGATAGAAAGTAGAATAGTGGTTATCAGGGGATGGGTGTGAGGAGACGGGAAATCATGGTTTAATGGGTTTCTGTTTGGGGAAATGAAAAATTTCTGGAAATGGATAGTAGTAATGATCAAACAACATTGTGAATATACTTAATACCACTGAATTATATGCTTTAAAATGGTTAAAATGGTAAATTTTATGTAATGTATACTTTGCTACAACAAAACAACACCACCACAATAAAAGGAGCCAAAATTAGCCTGTATCTCACAGAGTGCTGAGCTTAAATGAGACAATTTGTGTGAAGTGCTTAGTACAATGCCAGGCTCATAGGGAATTCTCAGTAAAGGAAGTACAGATGATTTCCTAATAATTTAAAACCATTTGAAGATGGACTAGGCTTCCTTGGGGATGGGGTAGTGAGTTTTCTGCTAATGGGTGTGATTAAAAGGAGGCAGAACAGACTTCCTCAATTTTCTTGTGCAAATGAATTACCTGGGCATAGTGTTAAAATGTTAATTCTGATTTGAATAGGTCCTGGCTGGGATGTGAGAGTCTACATTTCTGACAAGCTGCAGGAGATCCTGCAACTGCCAGATGGGGATCCTTGAGCAGCAGGTAGCTAGATGATTCCTTAGGAGGATGCTGGAGAAGGTATGTGATGATTCTTCAGAAGGAGCAATAAATTAAATCTTTACTGCCTAGTGTGCTGCACCTGTGGCTACTGAGCACCTGAAATATGTCTAGTCCAAATTGAGATGTGCTTGTGAGTATAAAATACACAAGAACTTAATATGAAAATACACTGAAATATTTCATTAATAATTTTTTACTGATTACATACCGAAATGATCACATTGTGGATATATTATGCTAAATAAAATATTAAAAAATTTTAAGTACTTCGACTGCAAGGAGATTAGGGAGATTGGGGATACTTGGGGGTAAATAAAATATTTTTTTGTTTTATATTGAAATATTTTCATCAAACTGGTTAATAAAATATTAATTTTTAAAAATTTTAGATTAATATGAGAGTACAAATGTTTAGGTTACATTGTTTTCATTTTTTTTTTGCAGTTTTGGCTGGGGCCTGGGTTGAACCGAACACCCCAGGTATGTGCACCCTACTCCTTGAGCCACAGGCACCGCCCAACGTTGTTTTCATTTCTAAGGTAAAGTTCAAATTTAGTTGAGCCCTCCATCCAGGGGGATGTGCTGAACACCTTCACATTGTCCACATTAGGTGAGATCCTGCCAATGCCAATCACCCTCCTTCCCCCCCCCCCACCGCCACCGCCCTGCTGTTGGGGTTATATAATTTTTTTAAAAAGGACTATGACTGGAAGGTGATTGGGTAGAATCTACAGGGTGACACAGAGTTACAAGAGTATTTTTTTTTTTTGTAACCTGGGAAGGACATGAAGCTGATTGGAAGGATAAAGGGAGAGGTAAGGTGGCTCTCCAGGAGCAGCAAGGAAGAATGAGTGAGGTCTGCAAGAGGAAGAAGCATTTATACAAATATATGAAAGACAAAGCCTTGAAGCAAAGACATAAAAATGTTAATGCTGTCATCTGAGTAGTGGGGATGATGTTTACATTTTACCTTCCCTTTCCTTTATTATTTTACCTTTTTTTTTTTTTTTTTGTAGAGACAGAGTCTCACTTTATCAACCTCGGTAGAGTGCTGTGTTGTCACACAGCTCATAGCAACCTCCAACTCCTAAGCTTAGGCGATTCTCTTGCCTCAGCCTCCTGAATAGCTGGAACTACAGGCGCCCTCCACAATGCCCTGCTATTTTTGTTGCAGTTTGGCAGGGGCTGGGTTTGAACCCACCACCCTTGATGTCTGGCCTACTGAGCCACAGGCACCGCCTCTATAATTTTATCTTTTTGTGTATGCTTTAAAATTTTCTTTTGCATTTTTCTTTCCATGCATAAAGATGCATAACTTTTAAAAGTAGGGAAGTTTTATTATGAAAGAAAATCTGCTTTCCAATGTAGGAGGACCATAAGTTAGAGGTAGCTGGGCCACTGACTACGTACACAAGGCCACTGTTCAGGAGCATGTGACATGAACACACATATCACAAGAATTAATAGTATTGTAGCAGGGAACTGACGCAGATAGAGGACTCCAGGCACCAGTTGGTTAGAGGAAGTGACTTTATTTCTCTGACAGGGTAAGGGGGTGGGGGGTGAGGGGTGAGGTGGGTGGGTGGGGTGAGGGGGTGGGGGTGGGGTATGTGTGTGTGTGTGTGTGTGTGTGTGTACTCAGAAGACTAGTGTCTCAAAAACGGAGCCCCCCGCTGGAATCTCCTGCCTCTCTTTTATCCACTTCTCAGGGCTAGAGTGCATGTGAGGGTGATAAAACTGAGTGAAGGATGACATAATCCGAAGGTCCCGAAACTCAAAGGGAAGGTCAGATTTGTCCACGGGCTTCCTGTCCTCAAAAGCAAAGGAGGCCTAAGGAAGTTACAAGGTTACAGTCTAGGCTCCCCCCGCGCCTGTCAAGGGAGGAGCATACAGATAGCAGAGACATCTGGGGCCTGGCTAATGCCTACACAGGGTGGCTAGGACAGATCTTTAGCTCTGCTTTTTACTCTCATGCCTCAGTATAAGCATGTGTGTATGCATGGCAAGGACCAAAAGGAGGCTATCCAGATTGTTGATAGCATAGTGTAACTGGCCTCGTGAACAAAATTCAGTGTTTTTTTTTAAAGCTACTCAAACATCAATGTTATTGTTTCTTTATACAGAGATTTATTTGCTACTACAAAGTGAAGATATAGCACATTAGAATTTCCTTCTATTGCAATTTTTTTTGAAAGCCAGAAAAATCAAATCACTTATCAAGCTCTAGCCAAACTATTCAATATTTCTTTCACATTCTTTTCCCACAAGTTACTTTGCTTCAAATTCTTGATATTGGGTTTTATTTCATTGACTTTAGGTTTCTAAAACACATGGGCATACTTGAGACCTATTGATGATTCTTTGGGTCACATCAAGAAGTAGAGCTAAAGTGAACTGATACCTTCAAAGTACATAGTTCCTTTGTACATGTAAGTTACTGGTGTTGCAGTAATAAGGAAAAGATACAAGAAAAAGACATCACAGAAGTTACTGTAGCATATCAAAATTATTGGTATATAGTCTATCCTAGCAAAGAGTAGCTTTCTCAATTTGCTGCATAAAATTATCAGCAAAAACTAAAAAGTACAGGCTCGACGCCCATAGCACAGTGGTTACAGCACCGGCTACATACACTACTGAGCGTGGCAGGTTTGAACCCAGCTTGGGCCAGTTAAACAACAACAACAACTGCAACCAAAAAATAGCAGGGCATTGTGATGGGCCCCTTTAGCTACTGGGAGGATGAGGCAAGAGAATCACTTAAACCCAAGAGTTGGAGGTTGCTATGAGCTGTGACGCCACAGCAATCTACCCAGGACGACATAGTGAGACTCTGTCTCAAAAAGAAAAAAAAAAGTACAAAAATAAGGTTTATGGTGAAATTAGCTCGGTGTCATAATTCCCTCTTCTAGCATTTTCAGAAGGATCCCATCTGTGATACATGCAGAAACTGCAGCCACATTTGAATTATTCACTTGTGTATTCATTCTGAATTCCCTTAAGTCCAGTGTGTTTGTTCTCTTTCAAGCAGAGAAACCCTATTGAGTAAAAAATATCTCAGTCTTCCCAGCCTTTCTTTCTGCACAGATGACAGAATCTTTACTCCTGTTCTCCTTCTTACAGGAAGCAAGCCATCTCTGATCTCTTTGAAGATGCTTTTTCTTCTGTCCTGTTGGGTAAAACCTTCTGGTACATGAGGAGGGAAATTGGTGCTAGCATTGAGCCAATTGACTAAGGTTTTTTATTAACGTTTCAGAGAAGCTATGAGATGCCTCTGAATAATCCTGGGAATCTTTTTCAGTGAGCATTTATGAAGACTCTGGCGTCAAGGTTGGGCAAAAAGTTCGTAATGGGTCCATCACAGTCTAGTCAAAGCTGTAAGATCCTCCTGTATCTTTGGGTCCCTGCAGAACTGCAGGGAATCCTGGAAAGAACTCCATAGCCCAGAAAGAGCCTAAAAACCCAAACTCCAGTGAATGGTGGGAAAAGAACCGACCTCAATGATTTATTTATTTATTTAATTTATTTTGAGATAGAATCTTACTTTGTCACTATCGGTAGAGTGCTATGGTGTCACAGCTCACAGCAACCTCCAACTCTTGGGTTTAAGCGATTCTCTTGCCTCATCCTCCTAGTAACTGGGACTAAAGGGGCCCATCACAATGCCCTGCTATTTTTTGCAGAAAAGATAAGATAGTGATTTGGTCATAGGGAGGGCCATAATTCTACAAAATTCAGCAACTTGGATGCAAGGGACAAGCCCAGGTCACAGATGCAAATACAGTTCACATCATTGAAGAGAGTGTTGTTCTTCCAAGTAAGAAGTTTTCTAAGCTACAACCCACCCACCCCCACACCCCTGTTGTCTGACTGAAAGGGAGTGCTCTGCTGAGATCTAAATGGAAGGGAATTCACATTTAGAACACATGCATATGGTTCCTGTATCTATTTTAAGTAAGGAGATTTCTGAAGTTTTAACAAGGGTATTATTAAAGTTGACAGCAATATAGCATAATGGTGGAGCCTAGGCTCTGATGTCATACCCAAGTTTAAATCCCAGCTCTGAGAATTCTCAAAGAACTAAAAGTTGACCTTCCATTTGATCCCACAATCCATTACCAGGTATCTACCCAGAAGACCAAAAAGCAGTCTTTTACCACAAAGACATTTGCACTAGAATGTTTATTGCAGCTCAATTGATAATTGCCAAGGTGTGGAAGCAACCCAAATGCCCATCATCCCATGAATGAATTAACAAATTGTGGCATATGTATACCATGGAATGCTATTCAACCATAAGAAATGATGGAGACTTTACATCTTTTAAGTTTATTTGGATAGAGTTGAAACACATTCTTCTTAGTAAAGTACCTCAAGAATAAAAAATATCCAATGTGCTCAATACTAATATGAAATGACTATATAAATAATTACATGCTTATATGAATGGTAAAACACAAAAGTAGTCTAACAAGGGAGGGTGTGGGGGAGAGGGAAGGCGATTTGAAGGGAAGAAGGAGGGCATTTGGTCAGATGTCACCTAAGGTGCACAATTTGAGAGTATTCAGCATACCCCTTGGGCAAAGGGCTCTTCCACAACTTGAACTTTACCTTGGAAGTGAGAACATTGTAACCTAAAAATTTGTACCCTCATACTAATTTGAAAAAAAAAGTAAATTCTAGCTCTGCCACTTATGACATCACTCTCAATCTTTTACTGCCTCACTTTTCTCCGTTGTCAAAAGGAGAAAATAGGGAGGCGCCTGTGGCTCAAAGGAGTAGGGCGCCAGACCCATATACCGGAGGTGATGAGTTCAAACCTATCCTGGCCCCCCCCCAAAAAAGAAAAAAACACCTAAAAGGGGAAAATAATAGTACTGGTCTTACAGGGTAGTTGTGAACACAGAAAGCTCTTGGCATCACCCTTGGTACCAAGGTCAATACTATGTAATATCAGCCTATATTAGGATCATGTGCACTGCTCGGTGAAAAATTGTAATGTCAAAACAAAACACAAGCAGTGAACTAAATTGAGAAAGATACATTCAAACGAATTCCAAACATTCATTCAACAAATAATCATTTAGGGCTAAATGTCCTGCTGAGTTTTACCTATAACATATAAATGATAAACTCTGTCATTGTGAACTCTCACTTGATTAGGGACTCCTTTAAGCACCTTAAAAATTGGAAGTGGCCCATTGGCTAAGGGAATCACCCAGAAGGCTTTGCGATTATCCCTTCTGTCCACAAGGTTGCTAAGAACACAAAGTTGTCATCTTGACGCACTCATCATTTTATGGCACATCCTGGTGATAAAACGTGGTTTCTTTCTTTTTAATTTTTTTTTTTTTGAGACAGAGTCTCACTTTCTCACCCTCGGTAGAGTGCCGTGGCAGTGTCACACAGCTCACAGCAACCTCCAGCTCTTGGGCTTAAGGTGATTCTCTTGCCTCAGCCTCCGGAGTAGCTGGGACTACTGGCGCTCGCCACAACACCTGGCTATTTTGTTGTTGTTGTTGCGGTTTGGCCGGGGCCAGGGTTGAACCCGTCACCCTTGGTATATGGGACCGGCGCCCTACTCACAGAGCCACAGGTGCCGCCCTTTTTAATTTTTTATGGTCCCGTTTTCCCTTTCTAACTTGCCTCCTTTCTCAAAGTTTCTAGGTAAACCATGGGCTTGGATTATACGGCCCGAAGCCTGATGTTTAACACCCGAATTCTAGTAGGTGCTAAGGTTTTATTTGTTTCCTTGATCTTTATCTTAAGAAACCACACTAGAATCTGCTCTCCTTTGACCCCTCATTTCCCACTTTTTTTGAAACCCATTGTCCGGCTCCCTTCTTTCTCCCTGCTTTTTGGTACTAGGGTGGGCAGGACGCCACGCCCTTAATCCCGCTAGCCCCGCCCCTCACGCTCTGCTCGCGCTGCGGGCCCCCTCCCCTCTCTTTGTGCCCCTCCTCTCCTGGTCTTTGTATGCGTCAGGTGGGTGGGTAATGCGGTGAGGCGGCAACACCTCTGTCCTCCGCGCTGAGCACATTAACTGCGGAGCTGCCCAATACCCACGCCTCAGCTCCCTCGTCCCACATGTCCCGCAAGTCATCATTAAGATCCTCTGCTGTCCGACTCCCGCCTTTAGACCCGTGCTGCTTCTAATTCTTACTCCATGCCTGCCTTTTTAGGCGTGGAAGGGGTGGAGTTGCAATGGCTGCGGCAAGGTTGCTGAGGCAACGTCTTGGTTACTTCCGTTGGTCTCAATGCTTCCGGGTTGGCGTTGCGGTGGCGTTTCCGACTGTGGGAACCTTAGCTTCCCAGTCGTCTGATGAGCTGGAGCAGGTGAGGGGGAGCTCCTGGACTTCCAGGCTGGGGAGCGGGGCTGGGCCGCGCCAGGCCGCGCGGGGCCAGGCTGGCCTGGTTCCCGGCCTGGGAGGGGCTTAACGGTCCTCTGATCTCTCTCTCCCCTCAGCTGAGTCCCTTCCCTGTCTTTCACTCTTCTGGCGTCGGTGGTTTTACTTCTTCGATCGAACCCTGCTTCCTCGGCCCCCCTGGGAGGCCGCCTCCTTCAGGCGCCTCCCTTCTCTCCACGAACTCGCTCTGACAGCTGAGGAACTGGCAAGATCCTGCTACCCAGAGGGTGAATGGGTATCTTTCCCGGAATAATCCTAATTTTTCTAAGGGTGAAGTTTGCAACGGCGGCCGTGATTGTAAGCGGAGTAAGCAAACACCTCCATTGTATTAGTGTGAGGGATGCTGTTGAAAGATGCTCCCCTTTGGTTTCAATCCTCTGCCATTGTCAAGGCATTGAAGGCATCTATTAAAATGCAGTTCAGTTACTTGATTAAGATGAACAGCCATTATCAACATGAATTAGTTTCTCAGACAAGGTAACAGCAGGGGCATTTATAGTTTTGTGTCAGTGGTTCTTTTTTTTTTCAGGCTAGAGATGCTTAGAATCATCATGAACCTTTGCCTCATCTTCCTTCCCTACACCATTGAGTTCTTTGCGTCTCCATTTCAGATATTTATCTCTAACCTCAGTGCCAACAACCACTGCTTTACTTTGCACCATCCTAAGCTAGTCTCCCTGCCTGTCTCTTTGTAATCCACTGTGTTTGGTGCAGCCCTAGTAGGCTAACTAAAATGTCGTGGATTTCCTTCAGTTATTTCCCTGTTTAAAAAAAGCTTGCAGTTGCCCCTTCCACCTCCCTTGGTGTCAAACATTTCAACATAGCTCGTTGTTTTGTATTTCTTGTCTGTCATTGTTTCAGTCAACAAGGGAATTCTCTGTTCCAGTTAGGTTCTTTTCTTGTCAGCACAAACCATACTGATCCCTGCCTCTACATGCTGTGCTTGTTCCCACATTTATGTCTTTGTTCATCCTGTCCCCCCACATCTCTCCCTCACCTGCACCTATCCAGATTCTTCCTACCTTCTGTCAAGGCTCAATTTATGTTTTCTCGCCTCCACAGGCCTTTTCATATTTCAAGCCCGTACTGATCATTGTCTTTTCTTTGCTCCTTTTGCTCATAACATTTTGTACTACAAAGTTTAGCATTTAATTTTTCTGTAATGAACTACCTTGATTCTTCGACCAGATTATAAGGTCTTAAAAGACAAGTACAACTTTTGTATAACTTATATCCCTGCCTTATATCCTTAATTATCTAGGAAAGGTAGGTTGCATGGCAAATATTGTCTTAGTATTAGAACATATTTCTATGTTTTTCAAACATGACAGTTACACCCAAAGCATGTTGCAGGTTTGGGCATTTAGAATGCCTTCAATAAATATTTACATGGCTCTCCTCTGTTACCTTCTGAGTCTGAGAATGTTTAGCGCCTACTCTTTTCTTAAAGGAGAAAGCAAGAAAGGCACTCAGAAACTTTCAGAGAGAAGGGTTTCCTGACCAGACCTTAGGAATAGTGTGGAGCTATATACAACAGGGATGCTGTATTCTAGAATATTCTTATTCTCACTTACTAAAGTATCAAATTTCCTTAGATCTTCTGCATTTTGAAGACAATTGTTTTTTGGGCTTCCTTATACAATAAATATATCTAGGGTACTGTATTTCTATTTTTAACTTAGGTAAGACTGGACAAGTTAAAACAGTTTTTAGAGAGCTTGGGGTATTTCACATAAGTAATTCACTGTAACAAAAGCAAGGTAAGAGGATTCATAGGCAGGGAGTATCTGGGGATCAGGAGAGTGTCATGTGCAGGTGTGTGTAAGCATTAACTTGGTCCAGCAAGTTACCTTCCTGGCTTTTAACCTTTCACATACAGTCTGCATAAGTGTTGTTACTCTGGGAAACCAACTGAATATTTAATGGATGTATACTCAATTCTGTGCAGACTGTTGTGGAGGTTATAAAAAATGCCATGAGATATGGTATCCAGCCTCAGGAATCTTAACCTAGTTAGGAGAGGAAATAACATGGGGCAACTAGAAGATAAATCTTATCCTAGTCATTAATTTTATGCCTGAGATGAAGATATAGAAGAGATAAATGAAGGTCCAGAAGATATTGCACACTTGAAGAATAGGTGCAACATAACATGCATGCATAAATTCAGCTTTATGTAAAAGACTCAGAGGTTTCAGCTGGCAGTTTAATGACTCAGTATGATATACCAGTGAAAAAGTGACTGCAATTTTCTGTTGTAGTAATTGAATTATAATATATAGAATAAAGAAAATGATCATAGGTATTTAGCCTGAGAAAGATAAAAGAAAACATAATGGCTATCTTTAAATATTTGAAGAACTCCCCAAGGGAAAAAGAATAAGCTTGTTGAATATTGCCTCCAAAGACTGGGTACAAATGAGAGGAAACAGGCTTTTGGCCCAATATGAAAGACTGTCTAAAATCAGATCTAATAAAAGATGATACAGGATATCTTCATAATATTCTTTCCTAACGTTGGAGTGAAGGAGATTTAACTCTCAGATTGGAGTAGGGAGATGATGGTAGTGGCAGTATTGGATTTGGCCAGTGGTTCCCAGACTTCTGGATTTCATGGGTGAGTAAAATTTAAATGTTATGTGTGGGGAGGGGACACAAGTATAGGATAGTCTTATTTTCCCAGGTAAAGATGCTAAACAAAAATCAACTGTTAACTATTATCATTTCTTTTTTTATAAGATTTTTTTATTAAATCATAACTATTATCATTTCATACAAGAAAGATGATTTTTTTAATGCTGCAAGACTAAGAAGAATATGATCTTCTAATAACAGTCCTTAAATACATTTAGCTGAAAAAAGGCATCAGGGTGCCCTTATTTTTGTATTTCATCTCAGAATTGTGAAAACTTCATTAGGGAACCACTTACGTTAACTGGCCTAAGAGTCAGTGACTGGTTTTTCTGTTCCATGCTGTGGCTCTGCTCCCTGCCTTTCACTGATTCATTTTTCCTTCCTGGACCCTGAGTACATCCTCCTTATTAAAGGCTTGGCGACAGGTAGTGAAGTTTTGATAGAAGCTTTTTCTGTAATGAAAAGAGTTGAAAGAAGTTGTAAAGAGAAACTTTTGGAGAGAAGCATAGCAGTTTTCTGAAACATTTAGACCATTTTGGGTAATCTCCCAATTTGTGACTGGAAAGTGAATTATTCCCCCCACAGGCTCAGAGAGGGGATATGCCATGGTCCTGCTTTTCCATTTCTACTCTCTGACGGTATATGTCATGTTTTACTCTCAATTCTAATCCTAAAATATGGATGTAGCTAAAAATGTTGATAAGGTAGTATTTAGTATTTTTTTTTTTTTGAGACGGAGCCTCAAGCTATCCCCCTGGGTAGAGTGCCATGGCATCACAGCTCATAGCAACCTCCAACTCCTGGGTTCAAGCGAGTCTCCTGCCTCCGCCTCCCAAGTAGCTGGGACCACAGGCGCC